>JANIJG010019797.1:9490-24634 GCA_024611175.1 Megaceryle torquata | reverse complement strand
TGGTGCTTAGTGCCATGGTCTAGCTGATGTCATGGTGTTGGGTCATAGGCTGGACTTGATGATCTTGGAGGTCTATTGCAGCCTCAGTAATTCTCTGATTCTGTGATTCATTTTGGTTACTTTAATGACATATCTTCCATGCCAATGTATGGTTCCTGAGGTAAGATTTCTATGGAGAAACCTTAAATTACAGTTTCTTGTACAAAAAGCTGCTGTAGTTCTATTTATTAAACAATAGGCTGAATTTCAGCTTGCATTGACTATTGCACTTCCACGAAAATCTGTTATCATGCAGGCTCAGACAGCAAGGTAGAAAAACACACAAGGATGCTAAGATAGACCAGTGCATCAAAGTGAAGCCAGCTCTGTAATTCAGCTAGGTTTGCTAGCAGTATGCTAAATCTGGTAGTACTGGGCATGTGTCTGTAAATCCTTGGAATGGGCTTGTCCTAAATGTATACTGGACTGGCATAGGTAACATCAGTTGTGAGCTGTGTAGTACTGTGCTTGACAGTTAACTCCAATATCTAGGTTGGTGTCAGTGTGTGTATGGAGTATACCTCCTGCACTGTGCCCATTCCTATGTTGTGCTGGGCAGACAGGAATAAAGTTTGCAACCTATAACCAAGGTATTGGTTCATATCTCTTCCTTGGCAAAAGGCTCGGGATGTGCTTATGTGCCGTGAATCACGTGATCAGGTTGCTGAGGCTTTTTACTACTTAAAAATAGAATGTACCATCTGTATGTACCACTTGTAGGAACAGAACAGCAAAACCTGTCCTGGGACTTTGAATCAGTGGAACATCAGCTGTTGTCTTTACTAAGCACAAGAGTCCTTCCAGCACACTGATTCTGTAGCAAGAGTCTTGGATTTTACACAGGTAAAATATGGCAGATGTTTTGAAGCCTAAAATTCTTGAGTTGTAAATTAACAGCTCGTGACTTGTTGAGCTGTGAGCAGTTGAGTGGCGACAGTACAGCATTTTCAGGAGGAGACGGAATGTTTCAGTGTTTTCTAATGCTAATGTGGAGCAGACCCCAGTTCTGCCCATGAGTACAGGGAAGTTAGAATTTATGTTGAACACTCTAAGTAGTGCAGCAGCAAAGCAGAAAATTTCCAGCCTCAAGTGAACACACACAATATTAGTTCAATATCTTGTTGCAGTGCTTCAGAGAAATAGAAATCGGGAACAGAAGAGGACAGACCATAGAATTTGTTTCCTTGCCAATCCAAGATGATTCTATCTCATTTTATTGAGTCTAGTTTCAAAACTCTTGAGGAAGAGAGATCACAGTGGTTTCCTTGAGAAACAGCCAAATGCTTTTCATTTGTCAAGAAGCTTTGCTCTCTACCCATCCTCATTTCTCCCTTCTAGTTATATCTTTGGGCCAGCCTGTTTCTTTATTGTTATTTGTGTGCTTCCTTGATATTTTCCCAGCTCACCATTTGACAAAGCTGTACCTATTCTCTCCTTTCTAACAAAATTTCTCCTGGCAAATTGAAAGGAATTTAGAAAAGGTTTTGTCAACATTTGTTTAGGGAGGGTTGGAAGAGGGATGAGTAGAGGGAGGATATCACAATCACTTTCAATTACACACTTCTGAAAAGAAGAAAATACTATGACCAAGTTTGCCTTAATAGTGAAAATTGCCTGACAGTTGCAAAGGGGCTTTGTTTTGTTTTGTTTGGGTTTTTTTGGTGTCAGTTTCTAAAACTTCAGCTGTTTCTGTCTAAAGTTGCAGTTTCTATTTAATGCTCCAAATCTTGTTTATGGTCACAGAGGAAACACTACCTTTATAAGTAAACCAAGAATTTTTTGTTCGTGTAATTGAAATCACGAGTCAGATTGTTAGTGCAGATCTAACTGTTAAAGAAAAAAGTAACAGTGCAGTTAGAACTGTTCTATCTACATCTGCTTCTCTGTCTCTGCCACTTTTCCCAGGTGCTATGCTCCCTCTTCCCCTGCTCCTTGGGGTCCTGACATTGGTGGATTCATACTTGTGTTGGAATCCCTTGTTGGCAGGAGTAGGATGCTCATGTTATGTTGCTTTGTTTTCCATTTCTTCCTTCCTCTTGGATCCACTCAGAATTGTGTTTGTGTTTGCTAATGTATTTCTAAACATTTCTCTTTCTTCGCTAGTCCTGAGCTCCAGGTTTATTATATATGGTATCCTTTGTGCATGTTAGGTGCTATTTCTTTCTTAGCTTTGTTGCCCCTAAAACTGGTTTTGTTCAGCTACAGGTCTGTATTTATTTTTATTTCTTAAGCTGATCGCTGGTGAGTTATAGGGTCTCTGGTGCTGAGTCTGTGCCCAACTCAGCCCAAGCCAGTGCTCCACCACACCATGGCCTCCACTTGGCAAGGCCTCTGCTATCAGACCTGGCCTTTCTCTCTCTGCACTGTGTTGGTACCACAGAAATCCGAAGTAAAACTGATTATCCATAAGGTAACCCTGTCAATTAGAGAATTGCTAAGCCAGGTAGAGCTACTGGCAGTTTAAGAAAGAAGTAGACAGAGGAGGCTGGGCAGGCCTCAGTCCTGGGGCCTGGCAGATTCCCTAAGAAGCTTACAGTTTGTCAGTGCATTGCAGGGCTGGGTGGTCTCAGCAAAAATGCAGTGTGTGTGGTGTTTCAGAACTGCTTCTTAAGCATCTGAGTCTCTCTGGCTATTGTTTAAATACCTGGATACTTGGGTCTCCACCCTGCTGTTTGAGACTTTTGTGTATCTAGCTGGGATACACTGTAAACTATTTCCATTACATTTCAAATGTAATTTGAAGGTCGCATGTTGATCACTCCCTAGTTTTGCTTTGCCTTTTGTTGTAAAGGTTTCATCATACTGTATATAATTATTGTATTTTATACAAATATAAAATGTACATACTAATTTATAGTGGTGGGAGTAACACAAGAATAGTGGGTTAGGAAGGGAAGTTTAGGTGAATCTAATTTCTTAGCTATAGTAGGTTTAGGCTGAAGTCTAGTCTCTATGCTGGAAAGTTTGGCCTTGATGTCTCTTTAAAAGATGATTCTTTATTTCCCAAAGGCTCTGTAAAGACTTAGTAACATGAGGAGATGGGATATAGAATAAAAGCAACTGTTGACTTAGATGTACGTTTACTGAAAATAGCATATGGAATTTTAACTTCTGACTTGCTCTCTCTAAGGAGTGATCAAGGTGTAATAGCATCAAGAATTGTTATTGCAGGTAATCTCTCCATTCCTAAAGACTGTATGTGTCTCCCCTGAACTGCCATCTAGTTTCTCTGGGAAGCTCATCTATGAGTGTGTATACTCAGGCCTGACTGTGTGTCTATATATATGCCCATTGTAATACTTGTTTGGTTTTTTTTTAATCTGCTGCTTTACTCAGTATAAAAAAAATTTCTTTTCCAGTTTCTCATTATGAAGAAAGGCCTGCCATATGTGAAGCACACACAGATTAAGCTCCAAGGAGAGAGCATCTTTAATTCACAGTAAGTCTTGAAAGTAGGTTTTATTTTCATTATCCTCTTGTCAACCTGTTTTAACACTATAGCAAGGGGCTGAAGCGTAGAGAGCTGCTGTAGATGATAGGATGCTTATTTCTGACAGATCCATGATTTCCTAGCTTCTCTTTATAGAAATCCATGTCTGTAGGCACATGGGTAGCTTCAAGTATGGTCAGGAATTCAAGTTTATGTATAGTAATTTTGTAGGATGTATGCTGACCTCTTTCTATCATTTTCTTTGCTTTCAGTAATATAGAGTCATAGAATTGTGGAATGCATTGGGTTGGAATGGACTTTAAAGGTCATATAGTCCAGCCCCTTGCAGTAAGCAGGGAAATCTTTAACTAGATCCAGTTGCTCAGAGCCCTATCAATTGTGACCTCAAATGTCTCCAGGGATGGGGCCTCCACCACCATATACAGTGTTAGATAAATATCCTTAATTTGAAGTGGAGGAAATAAGTATTCTCTTGAGGCAGTTGAACCAGGGAGCTAGCAAAATGAAGTTAATCCTTTGGAATACATGCACAGTACTACAGGGGAAAGAGTCCTGTTCATTTTCTGTGTCACTTGCTTGATGGACTATCCAGTAATCCAGTAAGGATTTTAGCTTTCCCATTTGAGCTTGAAGTAGGTCGTAGCTCAGATGTTTTACAGCACTACAGAGTGATTAGTGAGATTGAATTAGGAATATTATAGGTGTGTTGTGCTTATTGTTGCTCTGAACTCTGATACTCTCTTAAGGTATGTGTTTCAAAGATTTACTTTGCTAAGGTACATTTATAATCATAACACCTCTTCAAAAGAAAGCACACACAAAACATATATGCAACATGGTTAGAGGACAACTGTGAAGAAAGGAGAGGACCAGAAAGCATGGTGGGATTATCAAGAGCAGAATCAGGTGTGAATCACTATTAGGAGCACAGATGTTACTCTCCAGAAAAATAATTATCTGTAAATGTCTGCCTTGGGGGAACAAGTGGACCTGCTCAAGCTACACCACAGATGTATAGCTAGATATGTGCAGTCCCCTGGGATTTATATTGCCCTATGCTTTGAGCTCTCTCTGTGTCCAAGTGTTGGCCTCCAGAGAGAACCTGAAGGAAGGACAGTCGAGAAACAGCTCAATTCTTACTCTCTTCTCTGAACTACTTGTTATTCTCATGATGAATTGAGGGTCTGTCCTCTGGGGATCAGAATAAAATAAAACAAAACTATCCCTTGGTCAAACCTAATTTTTCTCTGTGTAGGCTGTTTGTGATGCTGTGGCCTCATCATGTGTGCAGACCCCTAGACACTGGGGTCTGCTCTCAAGAGATCCCAACTTGCTTTGGTTCTTACTTCCCTACAGCAGGCAAGAGGGTCTGAGCTCTAGAGCAGACTCCTTGGGAGGGATACTTGGTATTTTTACTAAGCACCCTTATATGTTCATTTGGGCTTATCTATTTGCAAGTATATATACAGCATCTGGTAAGAACCTGTAACACAGAAATAGTTCAGCTGAATATGCAGCTCTAGTACTTGAAGCTACGCTGATACAGATGGCGTGCTCATTATGCTTATGGATTCAAAGATATTAAGTAGAGTGTCTGTATGTACTGAACATGTATTTTTCTTGGATTTTAGACAGTAGTCGCAAAAATAGTTGTGTGACGTTTGTAAACAGATGAGGCCATTAATTATAGCACAGCATGTTGAGCATTGTATTTAGGCAAGCTAGAGTTTAAACTTTCTGGACTCTTAGTAGTGGCACAGCTGCACTATCAGAGGTTTTGTTTTGCCATTCATGTGCTACTCTGAGATATTTATTCAGCTTTCTGCGTTTAAGGAAACCTAAGTGACAGTTCTGCTGTTGGATCAGGGCTATGTCTGAGAGGCCAGAGTCTGCTGGCTGTTAAAATGGACCCACTGTGGTTGGAAAGCCATAAATCATCTTTTCAGTAGCTGGTTCTGTTATATGGAAGTGGGTTTTACTGTCCACGTGGTACATAACCCCCTTGGACTTAATATTCTGAAGTGTCCAGAAGGGAGACAGCCACAGCAGGTGAGCCCCAAGTAGGTAGTAATTGTCAAACCGTAGCCCAGCTGACAGATCAGCCTAGAGAGAGGTGGCTGCCTTGTCAGATCAGTGGGCTTTGTCTAAGCTTGACTAAACCTTAATTTAAACAAATGATTGGCATCCAGCATTACCTTCAGTTTTCTAGAACTGGCAGGTAGAGAATTAAATGTGTTACGAGTCTTCCCACATCTATCTCAAAGATACATTTGAGGTGTGAAACTGAACCTTATTCATATTAACATCTGTGTAGTAAACTTGGATTTCAAATAGTTGCAGATCGCTTGTATTGTTTGAATATGGAATTCCCATAGGATGGTTTACTCTTTGGTTGGATTGTTTCAGTTGGTATTAAAGCAGTACTTTTGCTGTACTGTGTACTCCAGTGACTACAAACAAGTTCTAAGTTTCTTTTAGTACTCCGAGCCAAGACCCGATTCCCTTCCTGTCAAGCATTTATACAGTCATGAAGGAGAGTGAGCTCTCTGGAGGTAGGAATTTCCAAGTGGGTGAGAATCAAGGGCAGGGAGCTTAAGTCAGGGTTCTACAGGCAGGTAGCACCTCAGCAGCAGGGCATGCAGTTGAATTTAGGGTGGTTTTCAGTCCTGAGGACTCTCTAGCATCATATTATCTGTGAACATCTGTGTTTTTAACACTTTGGGATTTGTAACATAAAGTAAATGTAGTCAAATCAAGGCTTATTTCTGATTATTAATAAATTATTTTTCTGCCTAAATAAGGCAGATTTACCTGATGAAATGACCTGAATAAATTTCTATCAGAAGGCCCTTCTAGTCTTAGAGATGAGTTGTTATTCCAGTTATATTTTCCAGCAGAGGTGGATTGTGTTTGGATTTCATACTGTCAAATTCAGATGGAAATAAAATAGACATGGGAAAGGTTGTACCTTCCATACTATGTAGTTGCCTGAGATCTCAGCCTCAGGAGGTAGGTATCAGCAAGGATACAAAGCAGTGTAATTTATGAAGGTATGATTTTTTTTCCAGGCAGGGGAAAGTTTCCAACTTGGTACTTTTGAAGAAGTCTAAAATTGAATCCCTAAGTCATGCTATTTATAGCAATAAATGTTCATCTATTACATATTTTATATGTAACATCTGTGTCCATTTGAAGTTGATAGGAGGGCTGCATAAAGTTTTAAATGCTGACAGTTATGACCATTGTTGCTAGAAAGGTCTGGATTTATCTGCTTTTTAATTTAAACCTTATATACAGTGGCAGAAAAATCAACAGTTCTTAATAAAATGCTCATTGAGGTTTCAGTTTCCTCTCCAGAAGAAACTTAAACATACTTCAACTTTTCTGTCATAGTCAAATGTGTAGCTAACATCTTGACCCCTCTGTTAGTATATTTCTCTGCCAAATGGGTAATTCATCCCTGGTTTAGTTTTGATAACAAATATATGTGGTCTTTGAAAAGTTAGATATTCATGCTTCTGTCTCAGCATTGCTTTCCTCAGCTTTTACAGTGAAAACATGTCATTTATTTGTGCAAAAAAAGTTGTATCATTTGAAGCGCTGACTAAACTGCACTTGACTTGAAATGCTGGAATGGTGAAATGCTCGAAGTGCACGTTGTCGTAGATGTCTGTCAATCCTCCCCTGTCAGTCTCAGCGCTTTTTTGGCAAACTGGAAGAGAATTAATGAGCAGCAAATGCAGAAATAGGAGCATGCTTGTAAACTGTAGAAATTTGATCGTGCTTTGTGCTTATGCGGCTTTCTTTCAGAAAGACGGGTGGCAGTAGATTGCCCGTGTTCTTTGGCAGGAATGCAGAGTGTTTTAAAGTCTGTTATGCAAATCTGTTTATTATTTTAAGGGACTATGTTGTTGGATTGTTTGTTTTTTAAGAATTTCATCTCTTTGGAAACTGTTTAGGTAAGTGAAATACATAAAGCAGAAGATATCCAAAGTCTTGTTGACATTATAAAAAGGATGGAAAATATGTGAAGATCTTCTTTACATAAACAGCTCCTGTTTTTCAGGGGATATCATGATCTAGATATTCATGGCTAGAATAGAGGAATCCTTAGTAAGCCCTGCAGATGCTTGTTAATGATAAGCAATGCCAGAGAAGGAGCTACTGTGAAATGGGGTGCTATTTGCCTAATTTAAGACAACAGTAAAATGACTTAAAAAACATGGTAGAGGAAGGTTAGGTTGTTTAATTTGTTTGCAAGGTATTATTCTGAATTTGCTGGTAATTTTTATTATTTTATTAAGAGGAGCAGGACACTGCAGATGATGTTTTTCTGGGATACTGAATTGGTAGCAGTCTTTTCAGGAGACTCACGTGACTGTGACCCATGGTGCTTTTTCTCAGCCTTTGTACTGCAATTACACTTTCTGTAGTGCATGGAAACATACACCCCCTTCCTACACGTGGGCCACTGACCCACCTCTCCTTGGCTGAGGCTTTGGGCTGTTACCAAGATGGCTGGAAGAACTGTAACCAGCACAGGGCAGTTCTGGTGGCCCACACATTGGCCCCAGCAGCCTCCAGCTGTCCAAGCTCTGCTGGTTATGCCTAATACAGGAGCTTTTCAGGTCGACAGCACCTCTCTTCTTTCTCTGTAAGAGGCTTCACAGTCTACTTGAACTGAATGCGGGCCGAGTAGCAAAGTTTATTTTAAATTGTCCAATCTTGAAAGGTTTGTCCATCATGAACCATCAAGGGCTGAAATTCTGGCTGGTTGGCACCCTCAGCTGAACCCCTGACAGATTCTGGGAAAGCTGTGGCTGTCAGAAGGCTGTCATCCCAGCACAGCATGGCACTTCTTTCATGACACCCATATGGGAGGCAGCTGGTGGAGGAACGTGGCTCTAGTGGGAGGAGTGCGGAGGGAAGGGCACCCATGGCTCTCCCCAGAAAATGGCTGCAGCAGAATCCCTGGACTGTCTGGGCATCTCGCATCCTTAGGTTTGATCCTTTTGTAGATAAATTTTCCAAACATTTTGGTTGCTCCAAGCACTTAATATTGTTCTGTAAATACGGAGCACTTGTGAAGTTACATGTGGTAGTTTTTCAAATTAAAAACAACTGCCCTGTGCACTCATTAATGCAATTGATTTTTAAGAGAGAATAATTTGTGCTGGTTAACCTTGGGCGTTCCTGACTGAATACCATTTCATACCATTATGCTTGTATTTCCTTGAACACTGGAGGTTGTAATGAGCTCAAGGCCATAAGGTTTCGTAAGGCTGGGGGAGTTACTAATGACATAACTTTGAGCATATAGCTTTTTTCCTCTCTTATAAAAGGCAGATGGAATAGGATCCCACCATTTAAACATTTAGCTTGGTTTTGAGGTAAACCTGAATTTTTTTTTCTTGTGGGTTTGTGCACTTTTTATCTTTGTTTTGTTTTTTGTTTGTTGGGGTTTTTGTGCTTTGTTCTGTTTTCTGCAGTGATGATCAAGAGAGTAGATGAGCTAGAAAATGAAAGGCCTCAAGGCCAAGCACTGTCACTGAGATCTGGAATTGCTATAGAGCATTGCAAAAGTTGGTGTGTTTCAATAAACTACTGACATTTTCCCCAATGGGAAACAAGAGAAGTGTGATATTAGTGCTTATGAACTGTGACTGGTTTTGGAAATACACATACTTATGTGTGAAGCTGATGTGTGGGAACATTTGGTTCGTGCAGATTTTGCTAAGACAGGAAAAATGAATGCTTAGCCAAGAATCAGCTCCATTAGTTTTTCATTTTGTTTTTGAGGTGGCTTGTTTATTTTTTATAAGACATAGCTGTTCCTGATGGAAAACCTGTTTGATTTGTTTCAAATGGAAACAGGAGTTGGAAGTCAGAGGAGGAAGAGAACAGCAGGAATTGAAAGCAAATTGGTAAATCCAGCCTGCTGTTGTGACATGTGTTTATGGTGTGTGAGTTGGACCTACAGAGCCTGATTAGCACGTTCCCAGCAGACAGAGCTGTTTGCACAATGGGAGGAATGGCAGAATTCAAGTTAGCTCCCTGTGTATACAGTGTGTCAAAAAAACATGAGCAGGGGGGAAATCATCAAGCTGTTTTTAATGAATCTGGTAGCGGTGACTCTTTGGCAGAGAGATCAAAAGTAGAACCTAAGGGCTGCTGCGGTTTAAAAGGTTTTCAAGAAGCAACATATTGAACTTTGATTCAACAGAAAGACAATATAATTTCCAAATCACTCATTCTGATGCTCTATATTCCGATTGTTGGGTAAAAACCAATGAGCTACAAATCAGATAAGAAATATTAAAGCTGGAAATAGGGTTCATAATTATTGGAGGAGTGATTTTATAGAATAACCTTTCTGTAAGGAGAGAACTAAGTATTATGAAGTGAAGCGTTGATGAAAAAAGTAATTGGATGCATTTTTCATGGTAGAAGTTGGAAGAGATGCCTTGGAGAATCCTCTTCCAGCACTTTCTCCTTTTTGGATGTGGTAAGTTTGAGAAGGAAGAATAGAAGGATTATCTGAAAATCAACCCACATGCACGTCAGGAACACCAGACTGCAGCTGCTCTGTAAATAGTTGCTTCAACTAAAGATCCATTTTAGCTTAATGAAGTCACTTGTTACTTAGCACATGGTATGTGGAGAACACCAAGCTCTATAAATTAAGTAATGATTGATCTGAGCTCTGTGTTAATTTCTTCATACTGTTGTCATTCCTCCTACCAGTGTCCTGAACACAATTAAGTGTACTCAGATCCTATTTTAGGACCTGCTCTTGGGCAATTATTCAGAGAGAATGGCTGGAACATTTATTTTTTTTTTTAAAGAATACTATTTGCAAGCCCTTTGAATGTATGTCTGCCATAATAAGAACCAATGCTTCTGTTCCTTTAGGCGGTAAGTGTTGATTAAAGAGAACTAGTATGATGCATTAGCACAGGTTCTAAGTGATACAGTTCCTGAAGGTTATAATGTAATACATAGTGGTGTTACACACAAGTGGTAACCAGAGAAGCTGTGCAGTAGCTGTTTTTAGGAGAGAAGACTGACTTTTTTTTTTTTTTCCTATGATAAATGGTAATAGCAGCAGTGACAAATTTTACTTGTGGCAAAATGCTAGGAAAATTGATGACTACGTAGGAGAAGCTCATGTGACACTTGTTGTCCAGGTTTGTCTGGCAGCTTGATCTGGAGTGTATCATGTTATAGTAAGTGACTGGGAATTGAGTAAAATTTTCCTGTATAATGAGAACGTGATTTAAGTGCGTTTGGTTTGACAGAGATGGAGCTGTGTGAAGCACAGCAGGTGCAAGGGTTGTAGAGGAAGTGTTGCTGAACAACCCAGAACAGGCTCAATGGGATATTGTAAAAGCTGGGACTATGACATGCACCTTGGACAATGCTTCATCACTTTGAACAACCCACGGGTGGGCTGTGTTGCAGAAATAAGTGCTTTATTTAGTGCGTTGTGAAATCTATGTACTGCATCAAAAACCTTCTTTGTTATACTTTCTGTTTTCTAAGAAGTTTCACTTCATTTCAAGGAACAAGCTCTACTTATTAGGCTATTCAAGTAGGGGAGTAATTTTGTGCTTGCTGTAGAGCTTTCATCATGGTATTCCAGTGCTAGAAGAGAGACTGCATCCTACTTCAGAGGTGCTAACTTTGGCCGTTTATATTAAAACCTATTTTTATGAACTGGGGAAACGATAACACTTCTTCTTTAAGGATAGATATGATTTCTGTAGGGAAAAGTCACCGTGTCTTTGTAGCAGATGATGAAGTATTGTTGTTCTGTTAGAGCTCTTTGAAGGAGAGGGTTGATAACAATGATTTGCTTGAATGTGGTGGTGTGTTTCCAAAAGCTTGAAAAGACTGAAGACTCTTAAAGTATCCAAGCTGCTACAGAGTAAGGGTTTGCAGATGAATATCATCTAGATACACATTGTAAATAAACAGGTTAAAAAACCCCAGACAGTTACAGTCATTACTGACCAGACTTCATTACCAATAGTTTAACTAAGACTCATAGAATTCACTGTGTTCATAACTGGCCTGGAAATAGTATTTAATTAGGGAGGAAACAGTTCTTCCAGAGTGTTGAAATGACACTGATGCTGTGAGTGTAGAAAGTTGCAGAAAATATCATGAATTAAAAATATGATTCAAGTCAGTGTTGTTAGACATAAAGAAATGTGTTGAGGGAAAAACAGTCCTACCTAACTGTATGTGCTGATGGGGTTTAAATTAGCTATTTTTGATTATAAAAAAGTTTGAGTAATTTTCTGTAAGCATGTGAAAGAAATAGAAGGTTAGAAATTACTGGTGGAAAAAAATAGTTTTGCTTTGTATTATATGGTGATCACAGTGCCAGATACTGTATCCTCAAGTACGTGCCCAAAGCTAAATTTATACCAAGTAATAATTGTACACTGGATTGTGCAGAGCAATAACGCTCATGCGCAAAATCAAGAACCCACGTGACATCTCTCTAATACTTGGAGCATCAAAGCAGAGCACCTATTCTGCCTGTAAGTTAGATTTTTCTGGTTTTTTTTTTTTTTTTTGTTCCTCAATCTCTCTAATTAAATGGGGTTTTTTTGTGTCTACCAGATGAAAGCAATGCACGGTGGCAATAATGTTGATAATGTATTACGTAAGGAGAAACAGTTGCAAAGATATATTTTTCATATGTAATTGATATTAACAAGACAGTCAGCTGTCTGTTGTTTAGGGTTATGTTGTTGTTTGAGCAGGAGGAAGAAAATTTGTCAGTAGTCTTATGTACCTGATGCCCTAATGCACAGGGCAGTGACCAGTATAATAACCTGTGTTTTGCTTGTAGTTTCCCTCCAAGAACCATGGGACTGTCTTTAGCTGATACTTGGGACTGTTAAGCATGTGATGCTCTGAACACTGTTGGTGTGTGGGCTCTCCGTTGCCTAGTTCAAGTTGATTTCCATGCCACCCTGGCCTCAACACCCACAGCTACAGCTAAGTAAAAATTAACATTTCAGAACAGTACTGTGCTCAATCCTCTGGGCTGGTGGTGTCTTTCATCACTGGGTTAAAATTAAGCCCACAGATTTCCACAGCATTGTTTCTGTCCTTGCTACAGGATTAATATTTGGATTTCTGCTCAGTTTGAATTTAGCACTTTAGAATTTTTTAATACTTACAGTGAAACATTTCTATAAACAGTTCCAGCAAATGTATTAATCATTACAAAGTACAAAAGGGTAATGCAGCTAAACTGAACTCTCCCTTTCCATCTTCTGTACAGATTGAGCTTCCTCAGGATTTTTTTAAATGTTGACATTGGAAGAAGGTAGAGGTGACTGGAGAGCTGCACGCTGGGAACACCTCATTGCTCCTCTCAGAATGTGACTCTCTTGTCTGAGATAAATGGTGTAATAACAAGAGTAAAAAATAGGGTCATGTTATAGCAACAGGATATAGTTGCTTGCATGTTTAAATATATTCTTGATATTATTGCATCATAGGTTTCCATTTCTCAGACTTCTGCCTCCTGCTTCTCTCTGGTGCATAGCTTATGTTGGGAAGAATCAGGTCTTATCAGGCTATTGATAGCAAAAGCAGTAGAGAGAGGACGGTACTTCTACCAGCCCCACCACCAAATCCAGAATTCATCCTGGAAAAGAAATTCTCCCAAAATATGAGACCAGCCTTTGAAAGGGAGACCATGATACGTGTGAAATGAGGACAAGCCCATCCAGCTGTAGGGATAGGGCCAGAATTTGTCTCCAGAGTTTGTAATGATGTATAAAAATAATAATATATAAATAAAGTAAAGGTGGTTTAGCTGTGGACCAAATTCATCCAGGAGGGCAATTCTTTCCAGCCTGTGTTTGAATGAACATTCTTTGACTCAGCAAAATCCTCTACTAGAAGAGTATTCAAGTAAACTATTTACATCTTTGTCAGTTGTTTACCTGAACACAGAGGGACCTTCAGTCCTCAGAGCTAACTGTTGTACTGAGACCAGCAGAGTCACCAAAGTTTAAGCAGCACTTTAGATATCTAATAATTACATTAGATTTAAACGTGACAATTGGCATGACCTATAATGTGAAAGGGAAGCCTTAAGCAAGCACCTTAAGTGGTTCTTTCAAGGCTTGTTGCTCACCCCTCACCTGTCTTTTTATTATTTTCTGTTTGCAAGCAACTCAAGATTTTTTTTTTTCAAGTGGAAACAAGGTAGAGGAAAGAGGAAAAAATATGCCAACACCAGACTATTGCAGTTGAAATACATCTTTATTTCTTTAGTGAAGCAACTTCATGCAAATAAAAACTACCAGTTATATACTAGTACCCAAAATAAAATAGCAAGCACTAAATCAGGTAGGAAAGTTGTAAAACAGTGTTCCATTGCTGAATGTTAAATATACCATAAACACTGTAGAAACTTCAGGAAGTCTTTATGGGGCTGTAGATGCACAGTGTAAAATGATTGGAGTTCTTCTATCAAACCACACCAATTCTTCAACATATTCTTATCAGTCCAAGTTGCAAGAGAGTATTGGGGGGGGAGCACTTAAGCTAGTGCATGTGTATAATTAATCTCTCAAACAGCAAGTATCCTGCTGCTTTCTCTATTACAACTTTGTGTACAGATTCAAGGTGGTGATTAAGTGCACAGAACATTGATGACATTAATAAAACGTGTGCAAACCAGACATCAGTATCTGGATGAAGGACACAGTTTCACCTGAATGTGCTGTTACTGGTGAATGCTGGGTGCACATTGGTATGTGCCACAAGGAGAGCTTAGGAAGCCCTGTAATAGGACTGCATGAGCAAAAAATTGCAAGACTGCCTGCAAAAATGTTGAAGAAAATGGCACAATAATAGCAGGGGGGAAAAAAGTTTAATCTACAGACTTTCCCATAGATGAGTTTTGGTTTTTTTTATAGTTGAAATGTGTTTAATGGAAAAGACACCTTTAGGAAAGACTTCAGTGGAAGCATTTGTTGAGTTTGACATATTTTGAAGAGGTGGCCTTATTCTCTAATGGCCCAGTATTCTGTGCCATTATATTTCTGTTGCTGGAAGTAGACTTGTCTAGTAATGAATAGCAGGGTATGATTTGTTATTTGATGGTCAGTACACCTGTGGTGAATGTAACTCCCAAAGCTTACGTTCATCATGAAGAAACTGTTTGAAAGTCTGTTGATGGATAGAAAAAACTTTATGTTTTCAGATACATTTTGACATTCTTACTAATATTTTATTTGGGAAATAGTCTTATTGCAGTCACAGTGTCACAGAATGTTAGGGGTTGGAAGGGACCTAGAAAGATCATCTAGCCCAGTCCCCCTGCAAGAGCAGGAACACCTGCATTAGGTCACACAGGAACGTGTCCAGGTGGGCTTTGAATGTCTTCAGAGGAGGAGACTCAACAACCTCCCTGGGCAGCCTGTTCCAGTGTTCTGTCACCCTCACCATGGAAATGTTTCTCCTTCCATTTACATGGATGTTCCAGCTTGCACCCATTGTCCCTTGTCCTATCATTGGACATCAGTGAGAAGAGCCTGGCTCCATCCTCCTGACACTCACCTTGTATGTATTTATAAACATTAATGAGGTCACCCCTCAGTCTCCTGCAAGCAAAAGAG
>JANIJG010019796.1:0-41654 GCA_024611175.1 Megaceryle torquata | reverse complement strand
CGGGGAAGGGCCCCGGGAGCGGGCGGGGGGAGGGGGGGGGGGGGCCCCGGGGGGAGGGGCGCTCCCCGCCGAGCCGGAGCCGCCCCGCCCCGCTCCTCCCCGCCGGCTCCCCGCGTCCCGGGGCGGGCATCGGGGAGAGGGGCTGGAGCCGCGGCGCTCCGGAGAAGATAAACCCGAGTGTAGGTCTTGGAACGGTCGGCGGTTGGTTGTGCGCTTGGCAGGGGGGGGTGTTTCTGTTCGCTGCATGCAGGGGTAGTAGGAATGTTGAATCCCGAGCGTGACTGCATGACTGTTTTTGGAAACCTTGGATAAAAGGTGACTTCACTGAAGGCTTGTATTTAAAAACAAATACTTCTTATTTTATTTTTTTTCATATTCTCAGCCATTGTCTTTGTCCTGCAGCGTGCTGTGTCATAGTCCTGAAATCCACACGTTCAGAAAAACAAGGTCTAATAGGCTGTAAAGCATCCCTCTTTTTCCAAGTCTGGATTAACTTTCGTTTGAATGGTCCCTTTACATATCTGTAAAATGTTTGAAACTGGTTCTTCAGTCCTTCAACCTTAGGCTGAAAGACCTTTCTCAGGTCTTTTGACCTTGTGCAGTAAATGATCATTGAATACTGCGAGAGCAATCCATGCAGCTTGCTTTTGGTCACCAAACATTGTTGTCCATCTTTTAGGATCTCCAGAGTCCTATAATGTGACATCTTGCATGTCTAGTAAAGGTCCTGCCATTCCAGAAGTATTTGTTCTTATAGAGAAGATAATAATGCTTCTTTACGGCATTGAGCAGATGTTCACTAGTGCAAAAGGGAATAAAAATTGCATGATGTAAATCCTTATATTTGTCTTTTATTTATATTAAAAAGAAATACCCAGGTCTAGAGCCTAGTTTTTTGGGGGGGCAGGAGAGGCTTCTGTGTAGTATGATAACACAGCACACATGGTGCAGTGTTTTAGCTTTGTATCCCTAATTCTTACTCAGCAAGATTATTCTGAATTTCTAGAAGGTCAGAGGAGGTGGCATGCTGGGATATGTGCAATATAGCATGTACTCTAATAGATGCTAGAATAACCTAAAGGATTTAGCAACAGTATAGTATGTCCTACTCTGTATAGGGGGGAAGCCTTAAATAATATGACAGTTGTAAAAATTTCTGGTTTGGTTACAGTTGTGGAGCATGTCAGTGTTTTGAATTTTTTGTTTCTGTTGCGGTGTACGTTTTGGAACCATAGTTATTCAGGACCATGCTGTTTGGGAAGAGAGGCTGTATGATCCAGAAACTGTAGGGACTAATATTCCGTAGTGTTAGACTAGTTAACACATTGCTGTAGTCAGTCTTCTCTACTACTTTGCCTGACTCCAGCTTGGTCAGGTGAGAAGAAAACTTAGTATCAATGGCTTTTCTCCTGGAAGTGCTAGTGAAAACTGTTCTGTGAACATCTCTCCGAGAAATCTTGATGTCATCTGGGTTGACTGTAATGGGAGTTTAAAGCCTGCAGGCAGACACTTGGATGTTTTAAATTGAAAGCTGAGTCTAGCCCGAGGTCACTTTGCTTATTGCACTAGCTAGCAATCACTAGTTTGAGCCCTCAGGAATGACTGAGTGGGTAGCAGATGAACTTTCTTTCACTCTGCAGTTCCTCACCATCTAAGACCTGTTAAATCAAGACAGATTGATCCAGATATCTTCATTTGGTGTAATGGAAAACAGTGTTTCCGAACTGCTTTTTATGACTATTCTCTCCACTGTCATCTTTTTTCTAAAATGGTTCCACTCTGATCCGGTCCCTCTGAGCAGCTGAAAGTGGTGTGTGGATCAAAGCTCAAACTGTTGTCCTTGACTTTCTATTTCAGAGCTACAACTGACTGTTTGCCATTGCTGTAGGAGCAATTGCCTATTAGCAGCTAGCAGCACTGGAGTGAATCTGCCTCTCGGTGTGTCCTAACCTATTCAAGATCCCAGCTGCAGTGAGCGTGTGGTACAGAAGACTTCTGTGAGACAAATAGGTCTCAAGCCCACTTTCAAGGAAGACAGCCATTCAGGTATGCTTATGTTTCATTTGTTGCTCTATTAGTTACTATCTCTTCCCTTCTGTAGCTTGTTGCTCCAGTTTACCACTTCAGAAGAGAATAAAGAAACTGGCACAGGATTCCAAAGGAGACGTCTGCACAATGCAGCTAATAATTCACCCACGGGTGACCTTGGAAAACTGCTGAGAACATGACACAAGTTGAGAGATGGGACAGCAAGTTACTGCAAACTCTTCAGCTGTTCAAATTTCAAACTGTCTGCTGTGGGTGAGGTTTGCTGTACCTGGACAAATACATGTATTCAGTTCCTCACCTTAGCTTGAACCACAGCATTTGTTCACTTTTAGATGTGAGAAATCCTTTAAGACCTTTGCAATTCCAAGGCACCACAGCTATCAGCTGTAGGTGAGGGTGGGAAGGATTGGAGCTGATCATTAGCGATAACCAAAGAGAAAAACTTGAAATGGCTGTTGAAGGAGAGGCTTCTGTAGCTTTCCATGTTACTTAAGCCACATCAGTCATGGCATAGTAGTTTTACTTCGGGGACCCTATGAGAGAACTGCCACCATGCTTAAACTGGTTTTAGTTGTGACTGATGCATGCTAAAGTGGCCTGAGAGCACCCTGTCAGTTTAACTTTTGTTTTCATCAGATCAAATGATAATTGATTGAATGCTCTGTTAATTCATCTTTTAAAAAGAGAGTGATTATTTGGTTTGTTTTATTTCTTTGCCATAGTCATTAGGTTCACCTGAGAAGCCTTGTTGAGTGAATTTAATCCACATGACTATTTATAGCACAGATATTTGACTTCACTCCTCTTACATTTCTCCTAATGATTTTGTCTGTGAAATATGATTGATTATTGTAGAGTAGGTGAGTTATTGGTAAGACTTAAGAGCAGTGAATGTCAGTATCTTTCCATATGCTGAAGCATGATTAGATATTATCGAAGGTCAGCATGCAAGTAAGCTATTTAGAACTTGAAATTCTCAAGTGAATACCAGTGCCTGGTTAATCTTTACTGCAAGTTCAGAAGTCATCACCTTGCAGAATAAAGTGAACAATGAATAAGGTCTTCACTCTGGGGCTTTGATATCTTGTTAATTTTTTTGCGGTAGCGTACTATACACTGCAAGAAAATGGCATTAGCTAGCAGAATATCCAAGAAACAGATACGAAAGAGACCAGACGGTCTTGGTCATATGCTTAAATATTTGAGCTGTATATTTTATACTGTTTATTGAAGACTTTATAGATCAAAACCCTGATTTCCTTTGAAAGGCATAAAACTCTAGACAACTTTGATCTTTGGATTTCTGTTGGAACTGAATGCTTTAGCTTTAACTTTGTTCAACCATGCATCAGAGGAAGCACAAGAGGAAACGCATTTTTGGCACCCTTTTGGTAGTCTCTGGTTAGCTGCATTACTTAATTGACTCTTCAGCATTAGGGCAGAGTTCTGATATTTCTGTCAGATAGTGCACGTAAGAGTGGATAGGACCTTGACTTACTGAGTCAGTGCTGGATGCTGCTGTACAGCTTATATTTTAGTGTCTGAAACTACTGCATTTATAGCAAGCTGCATGAAAATGCTTTACTGAGGTCACATCGATTTTGTTATTGATCATAGAGGCTTTATTCATTCCATAGCATCGGTAAATGTTTCCTCTAGATAGGTATAGACATGTAACATTAATTTCCAAGGGCTTGTATTTCATTTGGAGTGTTTTTCCCACTGTATCACTGCAGTAAGGCACTTAAGGTCAGCTCCAGAAATGTGTCTCCTGCCTTAAGACTAGCAGACTCACACTGGACGGTGTTGTGGTGTTTAAAACACCAACCTACACTGAAAAACCACATATAATGACACACTTTGGTGCTTTTTAATGAGGGCAAATATTGTTGAAAAGGAATAATGTTGAAAAATTCAGACGAATCATTGTTTGAAAAGTTCATGCAAAATCTCTGTAAAAATTCTACTGCAAAATCCATCTTTTTATCCTCCAAATTAGTAGTACATTTTTGTCAGTTGCAGTAAACTTGCTGTATTTGAATGTCTCTGCTACTGCCAATTTGACTTTCAAGGTGTGGTGTTAAGTTAAAGCAGTTGAAACATATTTCTTGTTCAGCCCTTAATGTTCTTAAAGTTAATCTTTTGAAGCAAACCTGTTATGAAAACTGCTATATTTCGTAAAGCATCTCTGCTAGATATACAGTTAAAACCGTATCCAAAAAAAATAGGGTTGATGCTTCAAGCCCTTAATCTTCTTAGTAGCTCTTCGCTGGAATCTCTCCAGTAACTTTATTTCTGTCTTCTGGGGAGCCCAGAGCTGGATGTTGTAGTCAAGATGAGGCCTCACCTGTGCTAAGTAGACAGAGTTGCCTCCTTCAACCTGGTGGCAATACTCCAAATGCACCCCAGGATTCTGTGAGCCACCCTTGCAAGGGCACCTTGCTGGATTTTGCACATCTTGCTGCAAAGTTGCTTTCCAGCCAATCAGTCTCCAGCATGTAGTGGTGTATGGGGTGACTCCTTGCTAGGTGCAGGAATTTGTGCTTTGATTTGTTGAACTTAATGATTTGTTGAACTCAATAATTTGCTGAATTGAATAAGATTTCAGCCTCCCCATTTCTCCACCCTGTTGAGATCCATCTGCATGGCAGTTAAATCCGCTGGTCTATCAGCCACTACTCCTAGTTTCAGTCCCTGTACATGATAAATGCATCTGCATTTTTGTTCTTTTTTGTTTGTTTTTTGCTGTCTTCAACCTTTTAAATAGGTTTGACAGCTACTAGTTTTGCATCAAACATCTGGAAGGGTGTCAGATTGATAGACTTCAAAGCCTCTGCAGAATTCAGACAGGTGAAGATGTACTTGGTGAATGTTACAAAGACATCTACACTTATAAAATGTTTTGGAAAACTCTAACCCTTTACATTTGTGTAAGAAGAGATCCTGCTTCTTGATGTAAATATTTGATACACCATTTGGTTTGGACAACCTTGTTTGTATGAGCTTTTTTTTAAAAAAAACCCAAAACAAAAAAAAAACCAAACCAAAACACACAAAATAAACACAAACAAAAAAACAACAAGCAACCTTGATTATCAGGAGAATGTATTGGCTGCTGGGATGGCTGTACAGATCAGTGTTGCCATTAAAATGTAGTTGGTGGCAAAGTGTGGAGGTAAGCTAACGTTAGCGAGGTATTTTAGCACATTGGCACTGGCTTTGAGTTTCAGTGCGGAGTGTTTTACTGTAAACACACTACCTAGGCCAAGTTAGCTGCCATAGAGTGGACTGAATTAACTTGTGCAGGTGGTACTGAAGTCTTGGATTGACAGGAACATCAAAAACAAATCTGAAAAGAAATTTGGAGTAATGCGTGAAGAGACTTGGACAAACATCTCCGTGTTTGGAATTTTTTCTTGCTTTTAGTTTAACATCTAGTATGAAATCAACATATTTGAGCATAAACAGTCATTCATTGATTTGTATAAACAAAATGCATTCATAGTTTTGGCTTTCTAGGAGAGAGGAAAATGCAAATTTCTATAGTCATAGCTTAAACAGATGAGAAAATGCCTGATCACTTTCTCAGCACAAGCAGCACAGGTGTTCTAGTGTTTTAATACTGGCTCTGATTTCTTTATTGGAGGTCAGTGATCTGTCCTAAGGTGTCAAAATATGGCAACAAATGAACATACAAATTAAACTCTTTGGATATCTGTTCTCTTCCAAAAGCTGTAGCAAGCTCATCTCCTGAAGGGAGGTCTGATGGGTCGAGTAAAATACCAGATTAAACTTCTTCCATGTTTCAATATTTGAGGCCTGGCACAGTATGAAACCTGTGTGAGCTGGTACATAGCAGTGTTGGAGAAACTGCATGCAGTAGTCACTACTTTTCCAAGAAAACTGTCAAGCTTTGATGGTCAAAGTAGAATAATTGGAAAGAATTTTGTAAGCTTAGTTTGGTTACTGACAGGTGTATGCCCAGTGTATAAAAGCGTATCTATAAATAGATGTCAAAAATCTGTGAGGAGAGCCACAAATGAAATTGTTGAGATAGCTTGCAAATAAGAGACATACAATTAAGACTTTCACCAGGGTTTTAGGTATTCTGGGTCATGTGAAGTAGACTTCTCTCCAGTTTTCCTCTGTATTTAACTAACTTCCTTTGTAGTAAAAGGAGCTATAGATGTGAAAACTACACTTAAATAATATGTCTGTTTCCAGTGGACAGCTGGACTGCTGCTGAGGAGAAATGGCAGGGTTTTCTCTATTCCAAAAATAAATAGAAAATGGGGGGGAAGATTTGAGTGAGTCAAGAAATGTATGGGAAGCAAGTGGGCTTAGATGAGCTCTGAGATAAGTGGTGACATGGATATCACCTTAAAGCAGAGGAGTTGCTTTTTTCTTTTTTTTTTTTTTTTTTTGTAGAGGTGGTGACTTCAGGTTTTCTAGCACTATCATTTTATCCATATAAAGCTTAAGAAATCTACAGAAACAGAAAGGTTCACACTCAATAGCTTTTCCAAAAGTAACTGGTTCAGGAATTCATACCTTGTTTTGTGCAGTATACTGTAATACATTTAAATCTTGTGTCATGGCTTGGCGCTTTTTAAGATGCACGTGGTATTCTGTATTTTAGACATTTGTGTTACTTGGTTCAGAGAGACATTAGCATCCACAACTGACTTCTTGCATGACGGACTAAGTGGAAGCACCCTGCATGTGGGATCTCTCTTAGCTTCAGATTTTTCAAAGCTGAGGCCGTTGTCTCCTCCTGTGGCTGTAAGAACATGTGAGCCCTAATGCAGAGTTGACTCTTTAGTGTTTGCAACCTGAAATCATAAGGTCTGTAAGTTAATCCTTGGTCTTTGTGGTGTAACAATCCTGAAACTGCAAAGACAGTAGCCTGAGGAGGCTTTGTGCATAGTAGGCATAGCAGCATAGTTTTTCAGAGCATCAAGTCTTTCAGGGCTTAGGCCTTCTAGTGTGCTATATGTTTTCTTGACTTACAAGTACATCCAACCTCGCAGTACTTGTTTATCACAATGGAAACAAATTGTGGTAAGTTTTGATTGGCTCAAGCAGAGGTATTAAAAGGGAAGAGGAGAAACATCTGCAGCTGTTACAGCATGTTTGAATCAAAAGTAAAACTTATAGAAAAGAGCAAGGAATAGGCAGCTTTCTCCTTTAATTACAAGCATTAAAGACACCAAGTTTTAAGGGGCAAGTGTGTTTGAGATACATTGGTATTATGCAAGAACACTGAAAAGAGTGAAAATAGTCAGTTCAGATTATTTTTAGAAATTATTGTGCTTGCCTCCCCCCTCCTTTTAAGTCAAACTTGGCCAAAGAGATAGGGAAGTCAAAAGCCCTTGTTTAGATCTCCCTCGTGGGAATGAGGTTAATTAGTATATGCTGTACAGAAATATTTTGCTGAGCAAAATGCCTGAAGTTAGAACTTGCTGTTTCAGTGTTAGGCAGCTGATTGATGCGGGTGCTGCTTTGCTATCATTGGCAAGTCAAGTTTATAAGTCTAACGCATGCTCCTCTGGCCTGTGCCCTTTTACCTACTTTGCTGGCGAGCACGTGACAGCAGAGGAATGCAAAGGAGGGGAAGTGCACAGCAGCTGATGATTAAATTGGCCTTTAAGGAGGAAAATAAGTCAAAGAAAGAGGCTTCAGGAAGTCCTTGGTGTTCAGCCATCATAATTCAGAAGAGTCTTAAAGGATTACGGTCTTCTTAAGTAAAGGAAAAGGATATGGAACTAAACAAGCCGTTCGATTGTCTCACATCTTAGGGTCAAGTAATACAGTCCTAGAACTAGATTTGTCTGTTTTCAGGGCTTGTTTATTTGATTCAGGATTAATTCTTGTTGGATTAATATTTCATCATTTAGGAATAAGGAATATTTTCCCCATTGAAGCTTATTTAATTTTATGTTCATGATGAGTTTGAATTCATTAAAATATCAGGTTGACTGTTTATGATTAATGCTATATATAATCTTTTTCTGTCTTGGACTGTAGAAATGCATGTGCCTAAAAAGGGAATGATTCCTGAAATTTTTCTCTTCAGAAAGAGAGAGGGTAAGACTTACAAATTCCCAGGCTGAGAAGTCACCAGGGAGTTGAAGGATAATAGAAACTAGTTGATCTGCTACTTGAGACACTAGCATTGCAGAATACAAAATTACATGAGTGAATTGGTGGCCCTTCTTGAGACAAATCCAGGTGCCTGTTTCTCCATATGGAGAATGGTTGGGACTGTTGTGTTTTTAATTTCCATCCGAGTTGTAATACTACTGCTAAACATATGCTAAACAAAATGATGGATCCTTAACTTCCCCTTTTGCAAACCCTGTTGAGTCCAGAAGATGCTGTGTGTAATTGCTTCCTATCTCTGCTTTATTGCTCTGTTGCAGTTTTGGTCTCGACATCGAACTGGTGATGCACAAATTGAATGAATGGGCAGCTGACTGACTTCCTGATACTTGTCTGCAACAAGGCCCCTGTGAATAAGCAGTTGTTAGTGACAGAGTCATTAAGTGCTACAAATTGCAGTTGTTACTAGGGCGTTACAGTGCTTGTCTTAAAGGCTTTTGAAACCGGTATTCAAAGCTGATTTGTTTTCTTTGTTGTCCTGTACATGGATAGCTCAAATTGTGTACTATCTGTGTGACACCGTGAGCTTTGGCTACCCTTCTGGGGACCCGGAAGCCAGGACTCATCCTCTAAAACTTGAGCAGTAGCTGATGGATTTGGGAGATCTGCGAATTTCTATCAGCCACTGTAGCAGCAGTTGTATTGCTGAGGCAGATCGTTGCAGGCTGGTCTAGGGATAAGCACTTTAAATATTGCAAACAGCCTTACTAGGTGCTGCGCAACATTTAATCTTTTTTCATATCTGCCTAAGTATATGAAATAGGAGAAGGAGAATTATTTTCTAAGCCTCCTATTACCACAGCATTCTCAAAGTTTACATTCCCTAGTTGCCTGTTCATACACCTTTGCACCCTTTCATCGTGCTCCACGTGACTTTGATGTAGTTTTAACAGACTAGAGGAGCAGCACTGCAGTCATAATAAACTGCTTTTGAGCCACTGGTTAGACCTCGCATGCTGTTCAGCAGGAGATGAGTATCTACAAGCATTTAAATTTAATTGCAAAGTCTAAGCTTCAGGTCTGCAAAAGAAATGTAAATTTCAGCCTTTAGGATTCAAAACACATGAAGGAGTTGTACTTTCTTTTGATTTTGCTTAAATAAGATGTCAGTGCTACCTTAAAACACTCGATATTGATAAAATTGTGTTTTGTATCAGTAAAACTGTGAAATTAAAACTTGCCCTTGAATCCTGACCTACAGATGGTACTATGGATTCCTCTGCCTTTTTGCCATACTTCTATGAGGATGCTGTTTTCAGGATTATGTAGAGAACTTTTGGCAAACTAATAAATGAATGCGGACAAAAGACTTTGGAATCATGATGGTCTCCTCAGGAATACGTAGTTTGGACCATTTCAGTGTTATACACAGTGCCTGTCTGCAAAAAAATCTGTGTTCTGATTTTAAGTGTTAGGATGACATTAGTCTGAATTAATGGCAGGTAGGGGTAACTTCCAGGATACTTCTGTAGAAGTGCTCTTTCTATAAAGAAAGAAGCTATGAACATGAGCTGATAAGAGTATACAGTTCAATTTGATACACAAACCTGTAAACAGAATAACAGTTTAATTTCTGTTTTAATTTACAGTGGGTTTTATTTGAGCCTGTTATGTCTGCCAATTATGATGGTCTTTTGTCTATATTTGCACAGTTGTTGATATTTGAGTAAACTGAGCTACAGTTCAATTAAGTTTCCTTTTAATTTCAGATTTGTTTATATGAAGATAATTTTTCTGACAATTGTCATTTGGTTTCTTCAACTTAGCATAGTTCAGATTTTGAAGTTATTTGTCAGTCAGAACTCAGGCTGTATAATATCTTACTGCTTATTGACTAGTCAGACTTTAACTACCTTTTGTTTCAAAATGATGAAAACCCCATTTTCTCAATCTTCTTTATCATTACTGAGTGAGGTGCTATGTACCTTTGAAAGCTCTTTCTAAATGTTATGGCTTTAAGCTTTCTGCTCTACTCTAAATTTTTATATATTGTATGTATGATATTCAGCTTGCTGCAATCCTGAAAAAAAGCTTGTGTTACATGAGTGTTTTGCTTCCATTTTCAGCTGTTGTGGTTAGAAGAGGGACCTTAATTAACATAGTGGACGCTCAGACTGAAGTGCAAGTGTAGCCTGTAAGGAAAAGGCAAGTACTGTATGTAAATTTGGCATATATTAAATATTTCAAAAAATTACTGTGTAGAAAATGTCTTGCTAGAAATGGAATAGTTCCTCTAAACAAAAAGAATTTTTTTTTTTTTAAACTTTGTTTTTTGACAGAACTCTCCCTAAAAATGGCAGAAGCTCATCAAGCAGTAGCTTTCCAGTTTACAGTAACTCCAGATGGGATTGACCTGCGAATGAGCCATGAGGCACTCAAGCAAATCTACCTATCTGGTGTCCATTCATGGAAGAAAAAGTTCATCAGATTCAAGGTACTTTAAATTATTCAAGTCCACCAAACCACAGGGGTTGTTCAACATTATGTAAATTTATTGAAGTTTTCTTTAGCCTAAACTTTTTTATTTTCTTCCTTTCTGGCAAATACACTTCCTTACTGGGAAATACTCGTGTGGGTCTTTTAGTTAAGACAAGGGATACTGAGGATGCTAGCACTGGGTGATGATGTAAAGACTGAAAGGTTGCATCTTTTTGATTGACTCTGTGGAAGCAAGATTAAACAAATGAAGAACATTAAAGCTATTACTGTCTAAACTTTCTTCATAATCATGTAATACTGTAACTTTTAGCATAAGTTAGAAATATAACTAGCTGTGATTTTTTTCTTTGTGTGTGTGTGTGTCATATCCCTTAGGGGGGTACAAGACTACACTCTTGATTTTACGTATTCCTTACCAAAATCAGATTTTGCAAACATTCTCCTTAATTTGAAAAAGTTAGCTGAACATCTGTCTTGTTCAAGTTACACTGAGTAGCAATGTTTCTGATGAGGTGGTATCTGTATTTATGCAGATTGTTGTGCATTTATTGTTTTGTTCATGGGATAATAAATGTTAAGTATTTTATCAGTAGCAAACCAGATAAGCTACGGGCCATCTTCCACAACTCTGTCTAAAGCATATTTTTAACAGTAGTCTTAATAAAATATTCTTATAAAGCTAAAAGGAGGACTATTGAAATGTTATTTAAAAAAAACCCTTTATTCCCATTTTCAGTGTCATATTCAGTAGAATATTTTTACAATATTCATTCAGAAAGGCCTAACTCAGTGTAAGTGGGAATTAAGTGTCTTCTGTTCCAAAGCTGTTTGCTAATTTCAGTATTCTTAGTAAGACCTGCAGCAGGATCAGTGCTGTCTACAAAAGAACTTAAAAGTTCCTTTAATTCTTGGTACCATTGTCACAATTGTCTGTAGCAGTCAAGCTTAACTAAACCCATGCCCTACTCCCAAGTTAATCATATGTAAGAAAATGTTGGACAATCTTCACCTTTTGTCTAAAACTAAATGACTTAAATGTGTTGATTTTTGTTTCTTCCCATAGTAATATGAACCACTTTAGTATGAAAAAATTATGTGAAGGCTTTTCTTTCCAGAACGGAATTATCACTGGCGTTTACCCTGCTAGCCCATCTAGCTGGCTTATTGTAGTTGTGGGTGTGATGTCAACAATGTATGCCAAAATTGATCCTTCTTTAGGAATAATAGCTAAAATCAACCGAACACTTGATACAACGTAAGTAGATTGAATAGTTACTGTTCCTCTAAAGGAAATCAAGTTTTATTTGTAGCTACTCTTTAAAGCTAATCCTGTTGAAGTGTATCTGTTTTTGGACAGTATGTTTGTGCCAGAGTAAGTCGAGTAAGCAGATGCATGAGGGTATGAAATAGGTAGCTTGTTATACCAGTATTACTACATTGTTTTCTGAGCATTTGGGAAGTACATTTGGCAACTTTTGTGGCCTTTGATGTTGCTGCACGAGAGGGTGTTTGGAAAAGAGCTTATGAAAAAGGGCTAAACAGGCATGAAGGTTGTGTAAGGCCTGTCTGTAGTGCCATTAGACTTAGGCTTGCAATATTAGGTACTCTTTAAAACTTAAAATGACATTAACTGGCACTTTCTTGCTTCTGTTTTAAATAGTGGTTATATGTCAAACCAAACACAGAACATCGTGAGTGGAGTACTTTTTGGCACAGGGCTTTGGGTTGCCCTTATTGTCACAATGCGCTACTCTCTAAAAATGCTGCTTTCCTATCACGGATGGATGTTTGCTGAACATGGCAAACTTTCTGCAGGCACCAAGTTTTGGATGGTAAGGATATATTGTTGTCTTATTTAATTTTAACTTCTGTCTAATCTGTAGTCAAAGCCCTACATTTTTGTGGGTTTTTTCCTTGCTTGTGCTTTCTATGTGATGGGACAGGAGGCTGTTACATATATATTTCTGCTAATTACTGTCATCCTTCTGATGCTATAATTAAACTATTCAGGATAGTCTTGTAAAAGGGAAAGCAAACACTTTGAGAATAACTTCTAAATTTGCCAACACCTTGGAATTTTGTGACTAAAATACCTACATTTTTTTCTCTGTGTAAGTACAGCTTAAAGAACTTGGGTTGCAGCTCCAAAGAATCTTGTCCTCCCCAGAAGGTGCTACCCTAAGTCTTTGTTGACATGGTAGGATTTCTAGTCATCCATTCTAAAATTAATCGTATGCTTGAAGAAAATAATATTGGATGTCCTTTATTGGATGGTTTAGTGGTGTGCCTCCAAAATGAGTCTGACAGAAAACTTAAGATATGTAGCTTGTTAGATGCAGTTTTCACAGAAAGAAAGATGAGTGATCTGGCTTCTGTTAGTTATTTGGATGCTTTGGAAAAGGATGCTTAAAGGATGTGATAGGTATAATGTGCCAATGTATAGGCGGTCCAAGACATGAAGTGTCTTTTTGCTTCTTGGACTCGATTGTTTCGACTCACTTTTGCCAGTATTGTAGAAATAACTTAAATGCCTTGCTATGATAAAAATAGTCTCTACAGCCCCAAAAGTTAACTGATGTGCATTAGACTAACATGTCATGATTTATTATGAAGTATGTTCAAGAACAGATATCCAGAATGGCACACTAATATAGAAATGTTCATCTGTTACAAATGAAACTTCTAACTGATCGTTTCTCCTGGAAGTGGTATCAGGAGCCTTCTGACTCGAATTTGTACAGTCCAGGCTCCGAATGGTAAGGCTTTCTACCAACTGCTTGAAGCTGCAACTGCCTGGGTTTTCAGCATGTCCTACCAGAAAGATATTTTAAAGCTGTTAATGTTGCCTTACCAGCCTTAAACAGTGTGAGCTGTAATGCTACTTACCATGCTTTTTTGTGTATTGGATTTATAAAATTTTGTATCTATTATATACATTACATATATACTTTGTGTACCATATTTTGTTGAGTGTTATATATGCTTTATAGTACAGAACACTGTCAAGTGCATGCCCAACAGTGTTTCATCTATCTTTAATACAAAGCTCTACTTTAATACCTTACTCTTTCTTTATCTGGTCCCAACTAAAGAGAAGACTGACTTCTGTAGTAAAGCAGTAGCTTAGCTTTCTAGATTTTTATTATCCTTTAATACTGTGTAATTTTCTTGTGGTTTTTTTCTTAGCTGTGTTTCATGCTGATTAACAGCATGAAAAAAGCCATTATGAATATAGTGTCTTCTGTTCAATAGTCATGTAGATGAGAAACTTGAATCATAGAATGGGTTGAGTTGGAAGGGATCTTAGTCATCTAGTTGCAACCCCTCTGCTGTGGACAGGAACACCTCTTGCTAGACCAAGTTGCTCAGAGCCTTGTCCGGCCTGGTCTTAAAATGCTTCCAGGGATCAGATGCCCATGACTTCTCTGGGCAGCCTGTGCCAGTGTCTCACCCCCTTCATAGGTAAGAACAGCTTTCTCATGTCCAATCTGAACCTACCCTACTGTAACTTAATACCATTGTCCCTTGTCCTATCAGGACATGCCCCTATAAAAAGTCTCTCCCCAGCTTTCTTGTAGGAGGCCCCCTTCAGGTACTGGAAGGCTGCTATAAGGTCTCCCTAGAGCCTTCTCTTCTCCAGGCTGAATGGACCCAACTTAGCCTGTCCTCATGGGAGAGGTGCCCCCGTCCTCTGATCGTCTTTGTGGCCCTCCTCTGGACCTGCTCCAACAAATCCACGTCCTTGTTGTATTGGGGGCTCCAGAGCTGGACATAGTGCTTATGGTGGGGTCTCGTGAGAGCAGAGAAGAGGGGCAGAATCGCCTCCCCTGACCTGTTGGCCATGCATCTTTTGATGTAGCCCAGAATACAGTCGAGGCTTTTTTGGGCTGCCAGTGCATGGTTCCAGCTCATATTTGGTGCTTCATCAATCAGCATCCCCAAGCCCTCCTCTGTAGGGCTTTTCTCAATCCACTCACCACCTACCCTGTGTTTGTGCTTGAGTTTCCCCTGCCCCAGGTGCAGGACCTTGCACATAGCCTTGTAGAACTTTGAGGTTGGCATGGGCCCACCTCTCCAGCCTGTACAGGTCCCCCTGGATGGACTCCTTCCCTCCAGTGTTCAACTGCACCTCACAGCTTTGTGCCATCGCAAACTTGCCGAGGGTGTCCTCGATCCCACTGTCTATGCTGACGACAAAGATGTTAAAACGCTCTGGTCCCACTACTGATCCCTGAGGGACTCCACTCGGCCCAGGTCTTCATTTGGATATTGAGCCATTGCTTGCAGTTCTTTAAGCATGACCATCCAGACAATTCCTTATCCACCAAGTGGTCCATCCATCAAACCAGTGTCCTTCCAATCTAGAGACCAGGCTGTCATGCAGGACAGTGTTGAATGCTTTGTCAAATGTCCAGATAGATGACATCAGTTGCTCTTCCCTTATACACTGATGCTGTGACCCCATCATAAAAATCCACCAAATTTGTCAGGCAGGTGATGCTACCAATCACCTCCTCATTTTCCATGTGCCTTAGCAGAGCCTTCAGGAGGATCTGCTCCGTGATCTTTCCAGGCGCTGAAGTGAGACTGACTGGCCTGTAGTTCCCTGGGTCTTATTTCACCTTCTGAAAATGAGTGACGTTCCCCCTTTCCAGTCAGCGGGAACTTCATCAGACTGCTGGGACTTTGCAAATGTGACGGGAAGTGGCTTTGCAACTGTGATTTGCAACTGATTTGGCTTTGAACTCTGATTTCAATCACAATACAAAGCCATTTTTAGGCTGGTTGGGAGTCTGGTGACACTTGTAATGATCATGCTTCATCTAAAAGTAAAATTTCTTGTACCAGGATTAGGGGAAAAAACCCAAGTATTAGTTGTGCTGTTAAAAAATCATCTGTGAACAGATGTAATATGTAGTAGAATGGGGTTATTTGCTGTCTGCATATGAAATCAGAGACATAATTATGTGTGTCTGTCAGATCACTTTAAGGGTCTCAAACTGTTTTAAGTAAACTTGTAGTAGAGAATTTGAGATAAATACTGTGAAAGGTGTTTGCTGCTGAGCAAATACAGATGTATCCAGAGATAATTTCGGCCTTTCTTGGCTGAACTGTCTCCAAGTATGGAATTAGATTTTCTTATGAAAAGTTGAGCTTTTATTTCACACCCGTTTTCAAATTTGTCTTGTCATGAAGCACAACTAATTTCCTCGGGCTGATCACTGTGATGTATCCGTATACGTCTGACAACTCTGATACAGATCCATTTGCAGGGAGGTATTTGTTGGTAATATTCTGCAATACTTAATATTTTTGTGCTGCCAAAGCCAACCAACCTCTGCTAGCTGTGCTGACCAAGGAAATTGAAAGGAGGAAAAAATTACATTTTAACAAGTAGTTTTGTCGGTTGGGTGGTGTAATAAAAGGGAGCAGTTCTAGGAATTTAGTAGGGAAGTGACATCCTCTCTTCTTTTGTCTTTTACTCTATTGGTCTATCTACAATATACAGCATAGTGTATTGGACCAAGACTGGATTTCAGCAATAAAGATACCACATGATCATTGGTGTAATAATTGGCCTTTCATGCTGAAATAGGGTGATAATGTCAAAATCCTGTCATGCGTTGCCTAGAAGTTGCATGGTCTAGACTTTCAGCCCAGTGCATGTCAGAGCTGAGAAGTAGTTGTAGATAAAAATGCTGCCTCTGTCTTCAGTCTGCCATGAAAATGAGGAAACATTATAATATCCAATGCTAAGATGAGAACTGTCATACTTGCTTCTTTGTTTCACTGTTGTTTTTTGTAGCACAAGCACTGCGTGTAACACTGTCACGCACAATTTGGTATGTTCAAATCGTGCAGTAGGCTACTCTAGAGAGACTCATGCTTGAAGAAACCTTGTAACATTAATACAGTTATTGATGTTGTGCTGTAACTTTGAAAAATATTAAATCATGGTTCCAAAGTATAAGTATTCTTTTTTTAAAGATGGCTGTAGTCACCTAGGATCATTAGCTGAGTGACAGGCTTGATAATGATTCCTGCTTTGAAGCACAATATCGACAATTTTGTAGTATCTACTATATAGTGAAAGATCAACTGGTAGACTTGCTTTTCTAATTTTTAAAGAGGGAAATGTATGACGAGTAGTGTTAAGTAACTCTGTCCTCATTTCCTGTCGAGGTCAAGAAGTGCCATTCATAAACACCAATATTGCCTAATGAGCAGAAGTTTGTCGGGGAAGTCAGGAATGACTATGACAGGCTTTCTCACAAGGAAACAACAGATCCCTGGAAAAGTTAGTTTATGTTAGGGCCTTCTTTATTTGTGAAAGAGTGATAAATATGATAGTTTGTTAAATTTGTTAACAGAATAATTTGCCAGTGAAAGAAACTGAGTTACATTACACTATTATTCTGTCATTTTTCTTTTGTTGAACCTATTAATTTGAGGTGTGTGCGCTTTTTGGTTTGTTTTGTTTTTCAGGTACTTGTAAAACTCTTTTCAGGACGTAAACCCATGTTGTATAGTTTCCAGACATCTCTACCACGTTTGCCAGTTCCAGCTGTTAAAGACACAGTCAATAGGGTGTGTACATTCATTAATACATTACCTTCAGTAACACTGAATTAATATTTAGATGCCATTGTGGGGGTTTTTTTGCTGTGCCTTAGATATTGCATAGTGGTATCAGTATGGTGTAATGTATTAAAACTTGTGCATAGAAAATAAAGGCTATGACAAACCACTGAAGCTGGTGACAGTTTGAAGCTGGCATAATTCATATTGGATGATGTGATGTCTGTCGATGTAAGATTATGCAACAATGTGTCATTTTTCAGGGCTTTTGAAACATAACAGTTTTGTTATCATCCACAGCTTGAACATACAGATGTGTTTTCTAGCTAAGTTTTAGTATATCACAGAAACTGAAGTTTTGATTTTTAGAGATGGGGAAAAAAAAAATCTCTGCCTTGTACTGAAGCATCAGTTCCCCTTTTGAGTGGAAAAAGTATCTTTAGAAAATAATCTCTCCCATTTGTCATTTGCTGAGAAATGTCTGGAGAAAGATCTCATTTTTTGTAGTTTGCAGGTAGATGTTTAAAAGAGTGCATACTTTTATTTTGACCACATAGTATCTGCAACCTTATGAATTGAGTCTGGATATTTATCTATTGTTCAAATGCTTTGTGTAGGAATGGTAAGAAGCTCTGTATTAATTACCATACTGATGCTGATTCTTTTCCTGTGTTCTAGTATTTGGAATCAGTTCGTCCCCTTATGGATGATGAGGGGTTCAGAAGAATGGAAGGTCTTGCCAAAGATTTTGCATTTAATTTGGGACCAAGGCTTCAGTGGTATTTGAAGCTAAAATCCTGGTGGGCCACAAACTACGTGAGTAGATCAATAGGAGGCTCGATCGTTCAAATGACGTAACTTTGTTCCCTGTTGCCTTTTTTTTTACTAACTTTCATTCTTTCTTAAATGTAAAAGAAGGTGATTGAAACTGCCTAATATTTTTGTGATGTGCATCAGAGACCACCTGATTTGCACAGAAATAATTTGTGAGATTTGGTAAACAGTGTGGTGACTGGAACTTGAAAGAATGAATCTCATTTTATTTGTTCTTCTCAAGCAGGTGATTTAGTTTTTGCTGTTACTATTCCTTTGAGGCCTGTTTATTTGCTTGTTAAGCTTGATAACAATGGGCCTGGCTGCCCAGGTAGTTTAGAAGAGTGATATAGGTCAACTTGGTGTGGGTGGTTTTTTTTTTTTTTTTAAGTAAAGCAGATGAAACATATAGAAGAGGAATGAAGAATTGTCACAATCAGTTCTTTGTTTTTTTTACCACAAAGAAAAACTGTATCCCAACATCACAGTGAGAGCTGTAATTCCTTTGCGATGTATTTAACGTCTAGCTGTACCCAGTAGCCTAAGCTGTCCTGGTAAAGGCTGCAGAATATTAATGAGATCCGATATATTTTAGATATCTGAAGAGGATGGTTTCTTCAGGAGCTTATCAGAGAGCTACAGCTGGATTTAATTTAAATCTCACCCCCCCCTTTTTTTTTTTTACTGTTTTGCCTTTCTGTTTCACAGAAACTGGGGAGAGTGGAGGTCTCCCTTTTAAGTAGAAGGGCAAGCTAGCTGTTTCCTTCCTGCCTCTGTATGGAATGTTCTGTTCTGCAGTCATTAACACAATTTCCCCAGTTTGTATCTTTACTGCTTTTGTTTTCCTTCCTGCTACAGGTTAGTGATTGGTGGGAAGAATATATCTACCTTAGAGGACGTGGACCAATTATGGTTAATAGTAACTATTTTGCAATGGTAGGTAAATAATCTAAATGCCTTGTCTTGAAGCACTGTAAAAAGTATCTGCCAGATACATATTTCATTTTATCTTTCTGTTTAGTAATCCATTGCCACTGAGTTTGACCTCTGTTTTTCTTCTAGCTGTAGCCAATGTCTTCAAGTATAGTGCTGCCTTAATAATAAACTTAGCACATCTGCCACTTGGGCAGACTTATGCAGTAGTGGCTTACACAGTTTTGTGCTTACTGCAACAAGCAGTATTTCAAAAGCTCCATGTAAAACTTCTTGGGTAATGCAGTTCATGTGTGGTCATATTCATAAATATAGGTACAGGAATTAAAATTGTTGAAGACCCTAAAATTAAAAGCAAAAAGAGGAAATCAAAGAGTTTTGGATTAAAGTTTTAAATAGCTTTTTCTTTTGTTACTATGTATGTTTTTTAGGACTCATGCTATTTAAGGAGATTGTGATTGTTGAAGAAATTTAAGTTTCAAATCATTAACTCACTGCACTAGTGCAGTTCATAGGGTTTATTTAATGCTTTTTCTTTATTGACCAGAATAAACTTTCAGAACATGAATGAGAAGTACTATCAGTATTTTCTTTTTTTTTTTTTATTGTAGTCTGGTAATCATTAACTTATGGTTCTTCTGTACTTTACAGGACTTCCTTTATTTATCTCCCACAACGGTGCAGGCAGCTAGAGCTGGTAATGTTATCCATGCCATCCTGCTCTATCGGAAAAAACTGGACAGACAAGAAATCAAGCCGGTATGTCTATCAGTTTAAATGGCTTTTGATCTTTTTCCAGCACAGTCTGTAAGAAGTTGATCAGTGTTCAGAAGGGGAGAGGAGTGTCTTATTTTCAGACTACACCTAAGATGTAACTAAGTTTGTGGTCCCAACCATCTTGGTTATCGCTTCAATTGCACATGGGCAGAAACTACCAGCTATTCAAAATACAGGATTCTGTCATGCCAGCTAGTCACAGTGTTTGAGATTGTCTTTGGGCAAATATATATGTGTTAAATAGAGGCTTGTACTTACATATATTATATATTCCTTGTAATAGATGTTACTGGTATGTGCTAAGCGTGGAATGTTATTTTTGAGTTACTGAAGTCTGGAAAGTACGTCATAACATGTAGTGTGAGCACAAGGGGTGGTTGAAACAAAGGACTGGACCTTGAGGTGAAGAGTGGGCTTGTGGCAGCCTAAGTATAGATGATGATGATAAAATCCTATGTTGCACTAATTTCTAGGTAACAAAGGTAGGCAAGGTGAATCCCTGTCTGAATTTGTGTTCTCTCCAGTGGCTATGTGTTGTACTGTACATATGTTGAACATACATTGTGGAAACAAGTCCTTTTGTTGAAGGTCATGGCACGTGTATGTAACTACAAATATGAGAAATGCAAACTTTTGTTCCTACACAGACAGAAATAGCTTTAAAAGAAGAAATTAAGGGGTAATGCATGCTGCACGTAGAAATTTTGCATGCAGACTGGCCATTGAGAACATCTTTTTCAGATGCTAGCTGGCTTCAGTCATCCCTTCTGAGGGGGGGTTGGGGGGAGGAGGCAGGGGGAAGTACAGCTACTGGAATGTTAGTGGGATCCACATGTTGTTCAAGGAAAGAGTGAAAGGAGTGGAGGGGGAAAAAAGCCCTGACTTGATGTATTATAAACCTTACTGGTTTACTGCCGGTCTTTAATTAGCTCTTGGTTTTAATTTCCTTTTTAATTTGCTAATTGTATGCACAAAATTACATTTTAATGTACACTTGTGGCACAGATTCTTCTGATGGGATCTACAGTTCCACTCTGCTCAGCTCAGTGGGAACGGATGTTTAATACCTCCCGTATCCCAGGAGAGGAAACAGGTAAGCAGGGCCAGCCAACGAGAATAAACATCTTAATGGATTTCACTTTTGGGGGTATTTTCTGGTAAAATCCTTTTATATATATAATGAGGAATTTAGCAGTTTTTTAGGGTAGTGAAGGAATTCAATTAACAGTTTTCATTAATTGATAGCTTTTCTTGGCTGCTGTAGAAGCCTTTATCTGCAGTTTCATACAATAACTTCACGACTAAATTCAGGCTTATCCCAATTAAGACATATAATAAAGTGAGGAAAAAATTGTGGCTTAGGTTTCTGCTTCATCGACTTCCATAGCACCATACTTCTGGCCATAGATGGAGTATTCATTCACTCTGCATCTGTCAGGATAAATGTGAACAAAAGTTTATGGTACTAAATTGGGGCTCTCTTAAGACTCCCCATAAACTGTATTGAGTTATCTAGCACTTGAATGTTGATGACTTAGAAGTACCTTTCCTCAGAGTCATCTAGTATGCTCTTTTGCTGACTGCTTAATCAGACTACTAGTGCTCACTTCTCAGATACAGAAATAGATTTAGTTGCCTAATTTTGGCCTCCAGTGTGGAAACAGGTAGTGCTAGATAAGCAAAAGATTATCAGATCTGGGTATTTGACTATCATATAAGAATCTTTATGCTGAAACAACACAGGGGAGCAATTTATTCCACACTAATTATTACTTTGTTACAATAAATACACTAACTGGTAGTGCATGCAGTAGGTATTTGCTATTTAGTGCTGTAGTGTTTTTTGAGACTTCAGCTTTGGTTTTATATATATGCATATATTGCAATTCTAGATATTCTTCAGCATGTGAAAGACAGCAAACACATCGTTGTGTATCATAAGGGCCGTTACTTCAAAGTGTGGCTGTACCATGATGGTAGACTGTTGAAACCCCGAGAAATTGAACAGCAGATGCAAAGAATTCTCGATGATGACTCGGAGCCTCAGGCTGGTGAAGAGAAACTAGCAGCTCTTACTGCAGGAGACAGGTATGGTGGTTAGTTTGGTTTTTAATGAATTTTAATACTTGTAAATAGTTGCATAACATACTAATTGAATATCAGGTTGGGAACTTTAAGAAGTAGTCTGCAGTCAGTTGTTATACCTCGATCACTGATTTTTGTATATTGCTAACATATAACAGCTCTCCAGTCATTTGTAACTACATGGAGTTAAAAGTAATTTTCCAGTTGCACCCCTGTGTACAGATTACAAACTTACTTCAAGCTGCCTAGTTTCCAGACAAGAGAGAGAGGGCTTTAGATTTTAATATACTTTTACTAGGAGTCCTTTTCCTCACTTTCCAGTTTAATATGAATTGAAGTATTTTTTTCATTGGGATATCCACATAGGTTTATAAATAAAGGTAGTGCAACCATACAGAAATTACGTGGTTTAGGACTTCTTTAACTTCAGTACTGTTTCAGGTATTTACAATGGAACTTTTTATTTACAACTGTCCCAACTCTTAGATTTAAGTATTACAATAATGGATGTTAATAGCTCTGGATTGTTTTCATTATTATTACTGTTTTCTTCCATATAATAATTTATTTTGTTCAGTTATAAATGTTTGTCTCTGCTATACATATTCCATACCATGGAAATGTTGGATTTGATGTGTAAGCTTTGTGCACGTGTGTTGATACATTGAACTGGTTTCTGGGATTACATTGTACATGTATTTTAGGAACTTTTCACTGCTGATATAGTTTAAATGTAATGAAAGTAGTTCTTCCAATTTGACAGAAGTAAGAGTAATACTTCATAGTGATATTAAGGGTGATAAAGCACTGACGCATAGATGTAATCTGTCTATAAACCAAATTCTTTTTGCAGGGTACCATGGGCTAAAGCTCGACAGGCTTATTTTAGCCGTGGAAAGAATAAACAGTCCTTAGATGCTGTTGAGAAAGCAGCATTTTTTGTGACATTGGATGATGTCGAACACGGGTACAGGAAAGAAGATCCAGTGAGGTCACTGGATGCATATGCAAAATCCTTAATGCATGGCAGATGTTATGACAGGTACAGTATTGACTCTGTGGAAAATGCCTTCTCTCTTCTAGAATTTCACTAATTCATGTGGCTAATACATATGAATTAGTGACTTATAAGATGATCCATTCTGTGAGTCTATGAAATGTTTTGGGTTGGATGGGACTTTCAAAAGTCATTTAGTTCACCCTGCGTTCCAAGGGCAGGGACATCTTTCACTACACCAGATGGCTCAAAGCCCCATCCAACCTGACCTTGAACATTTCCAGTGAGGAGCCATCTACAGCTTCTCTGGGAAGCCTGTCCTGTGATCTAAATCTATTCTCAGTTTATAACCATTGCTCCTTGACCTGTCACTACAGGCCACAGTTTTAAAAAAAAAAAAAGTTTTCTATAAAGAGGGCTTATAAGAAAAAAGCCACAAGAAGGCATCCCAGAACCTTTTATTCTCCAGGCTGAATAACCCCCGTTCTCAGCTTTTCCTCAGAGGAGAGGTGTTTCAGCCCTCTGATCATTTTCATGGCCTTCCCCTGGACCCATTCAAACAGGTCCCTGTCTCTTGTACTGAGGACCCCAGAGCTGTATGCAGTACTCCAGGTGGGCCTCATAAGAGCAGAGTGGAGGGTGAAAATTGCTCCTCCTTGACCTGCTGGCTGCACAGCTTCTTATGGAGCCCAGGACATGACTGTTTTTCTGGGCTGTGAGCGCATGTTGCTGACTCGTCCAGTTTTTCATCCACTGGTATCCCCAGGTCCTTCTCTTCAGGACTGTTCAATCCCTTCATCCATTGGTATATTGATACTGGGGAATGCCCTGACCCAAGTGCAGGATCTTGCACTTGGTCTTTTTAACTTCATGATGTTCAGATTTATGTCTGTTTATTTAAATAAACTGTTATTAAAAAATGGAAAAAAACCCACCAAGAACTAGTGCATTTGCATGTGCTGTTTTGAAAGATGAAGTTACAGTATAAAAATACTTTTGAAATGTACAAAGCTGTAAGGAAATCTTAATTTCTTTTGTAGGTGGTTTGATAAATCATTCACTCTTATAGTATTCAAAAATGGCAGAATGGGTCTGAATGCAGAGCACTCTTGGGCAGATGCTCCTATTGTTGGGCACCTGTGGGAGGTAGGTGTTTAGTACAAGAAGTTAATGCAAAAGACAATGTGATATGGTCCATGCAACAGTCCTGAAGATCAGCAGTTGTTTTCAATCCCTTGCATTCATGTTGCTCTTGAGTGATTATGGGCCTGATTTTTTTCATTCTAAAAAAAAAAAAAAAAAAAAAAAAAAAAAAACACAAACCCAAACAAATCCTTGTTTAAAAGAAAAGGTTGCTGTCCTTTAAATTAAATGTTATTGTTACAACTGTAATGAGTATAGTTATATTCATAGAGCAGTGGTTCAGGCTCCCTATCTAACTTGTTTATAATAGTCAATTGTTGCCTCTTCAATATGGCACTATATTTTGTGTATATACATGCTTCTGAAGCACATAAGCTTTCTTGTGCTATAAAAATCCTACACTTTGAAAGTTTAAAGAAATGGTACAGTCTCTGTTTGAGCTGCAGGTTGATATGCAGTTTAAATTACCTCTTATATTTATTTGCAATGAATGGAGTAAATGCACTTTTAGTCATTTCTGTTTATTGTGAGCTTAGCTTATTACTTGATATCCTATTTCACTTTTTTCTTTTCTGAAGCTTATACCTCTAAACAGTTACATGACTCAAGTCATTCAAAACTGTTTCGTAAACATGAGCTAATACTGATGTCATGATGTCTTTGTGAAAATGGGTCTCTGGTCTGACTGGTGTCCCAAGTAATTTCTTAACTTTATTTTTATGAGCATCTCTGTGTGTAAGAACAATAAATCCAAACTGTGTTCTCTAACCAGGGAAGAAAGAAGACCAAAATTAAGTAGAATTTAATTTCCTAAAAAGTTATCTGCTGCAAGCTCTTTATAGATTGTCTGTTTTTAGGATAGGATGGATTAATCTTTATTTCACAGTTGGCATGTTCTGACCACTAAGTGAGAAAATATATAGAGAGAACATGCAATAGATTTTTTTCAAACTTTCTTTTTTCCATATTGAGCAGTTTCAAATTCTGTATAATTCTGTATTTTTATTTTTTTTTTATTATTTTTACATCGAGGATGTCATTAGAAATCTTGTAAGATAATCTCTGTAGCTCAATTGTTTATCTTGGAAACATTTTAATTCCCCACCCAAGAGCTCTAGCGCATGTATGAAATAAATGGCAATTTTGAGTGGGATGCAGATCTTTAAAATGGTTAAGCTCTGACAGATAACAAACCTGGAAAAATTCTCTAAATTGAAAATGAACAAATTTTGTGAAATCTAAGACTTCTTTTGTTACTAGCTTGAAGTTTTTAATTGAAACAATTTGATTAATTCAGTAGCATATAACAAAATGCACCAGTGTATTAGATGCTGGTGTATATCTGGTATTCTTCCCACTCACAACACAAGTAAAAATGCATTAAAACAAGAGGTAAAGCAGAGGGCTTTACTTGCAGCTGCTTTCAGTATTTAGAAATAGATTGTATTTTACTGTCTACCAGAAATGGGTTATATTGATTTCACAATGAAATCCTGATTTCACAGCAGGATGTAATGTATTCCCATTCTGAAGATGTCATTTTTTGCAGAATGTAATGGCAACAGAATATCTTGACCTGGGCTATTCAGAAGATGGGCATTGCAAAGGAGATATCAATCAAAATCTTCCTGTTCCTACCAAACTGCAGTGGGAAATTCCAGAAGAAGTAAGTACAGAACAGCTAGTGGTTTGAGGAAGCAGCTCCTCTTTTCCTGAGCAGTCAAATCATTTCAGTAGTTACTGATAACACTATAAATCAGCTTTTAGTTCCATTGAGACGCATAAGATGTGTATTTCATGTGAGGATGTTACTCAGTTTACTTAAAACCCCCAATATTGTTTTAACATCACTTTGAAAATTCTGACCAGGAAATGCCAGCTTTTTACTAGAAACTTTCTTGGTTTGCAACATGTTAAAATTAGTGGCCAACTATTTTAAATAGTAGCTGTATTAAAATGAAGGTTAAGTTGCTGAGGTGTTATTACTGTTGTCACAACAAATGGTCTTGTGCAATAGTTCCTTGAGATTAACTGCCTTTTTTTGTGGGTTCAAAATTCTGCATACATGCCTAAAGGTTTGAAATTTTTTTTTTTCCCTGAGTTCAAGACAAATTGCCACCACCTCTTTGATTTTTTATTTTGAATAAAAGAGTAATGGTCGGTGATGTGCACATATGGCAGATAGGAAGCCACAGAACTAACTACCTTTCTATCTGTGGGTCATTCTTTTACATTGTAATGATCTGAACAGTCTTATTGCTGGTAGTTTATGGGATTTGGATTTTTAGAAGTCTGACTTGTGGAGTCTAGGTGTTTATTGGCTTAAAACTCTCTTTTACTAGCTTTTTGAATTCAATCCTTTGCTAGCTTCTCGCCTTTCTCCAGAGGGAGATTATTTAGGCACAATGTTTCTGGCACACATAAAGGCAGCATATCTTATTTATCATTTTAAAATATTTGAACTTTTTCAACAGTTCTATCAAATGCAATCAAATGCATGCATAGACATTTATTTTGTTTCTTGAATTTTAGTGTCAAGAAGTGATTGAGAGGTCTCTGAGCGCTGCTGTAGCTCTGGCAGATGATGTGGACTTCTGTTCATTTTTCTTTGATGCATTTGGGAAGGGACTAATAAAGAAAGCAAAAACCAGTCCTGATGCCTTTGTGCAACTTGCCCTGCAGCTTGCTCACTATCGGGTAAGAACACCACACTGTTTTCTGGCTTATAGAATCTCACTAATTTTGGTATAGCATATTTGTGATAAAAACACGTGACTGTGTAAAGCACTTGAGTAATCTTGCACTGCATGAGCAAGGTTATTAAAGACATTTTGAGCTTTGTACTGATTTCGACTGACAGATTACTATCTAGAAAGTAATTGTCCAAAGGTTGGTGTATTGATGCTCATGCAAACTTATCTCTTCTGCTTGACCAGCTAGGTAGTTAATCTCTAGGCATTTTGGACTTGAAAGAAGGAGGTATGAAACATCTAGTAGCTATGGTTATAATTTAAACCATGTTAAACATATCTTTTTGCTTAGTCACAGTTAATTCAGTAGTCATGGACACTTCCTAACAAGATTAACAGAAGCGCCAGCCTGTGTTTTCTTCTGTTGGTTCATCTTGTCTATCGTGTGCTTTCAGAAAACACAAGTGTAGCAACATGCATGGTTTTCATTGTGCTTTCTCATTGCCACTGTTGAGATACTGTTCTACTCCCCCTCTCCCCTTTTTTTTTTTTTTTTTCACACTTTGAATGGACACCCCTTAGTCTGTCTTGCCAGTGGTTAGGGTAGCTACATGGCAAATAGCTTGATTGTCCAACCACCTCTTTTATTTTGGAGACCCATCCTTTTAATACAAAACTGAGCAGACATATCAGAACAGATCGTGAAAATTTTAGATAGGTAGAGTTGTTAATGTGCAGATAAACTTCTGTCATCTGGCAACTTTTAATCTGCAGATTAAAAACTCTCTGCACATCTACAGGAAATATGGAAATCACACTTCCTGGAATTTATAGACTGTTTTCAGTTTTCACATTCTTGAAAATCTCCACACTGGCATGTTTCTATGCTTTTTCACTTTTAACTGAAAATACTTTTGAGGATGTTACAGTTTTAATTAGAAAGAACTTTCAAAATTTTTTTTAATAGCATTTAGATGAACTTCTGTTTATAAACTGAAGAAGACTGTATATAAAGGGCAGAGGGTAGTCCTTGCCAGTTTGGTGGTTCTATTAGTGTTTACCAAATCCTGCTATTGATTTTATTTTTGTTTTTATTATCTTTAGGTAAGACTGATAACAGTGGGCCACTAAAAACGTTGAGTTTAATTTGTGGAGTGTTTCGTATCTTCTGTGCTTACATTGAAGTGTTGATTAAGAACGAGGGGCTAAGCCTGGCTAAACTTTTAAGTTCTTATTTTTCACTTTTCAAGGACATGGGAAAATTTTCTTTAACGTATGAAGCCTCTATGACACGCTTGTTCAGAGAAGGCAGGACTGAAACTGTTCGTTCGTGTACCGTTGAATCCAGTAATTTTGTTCGAATCATGGTAGACCCAACTGAAAGTGTAAGTTCATGGTGTTGTTGCCTTATACAATCCATAAGGTACATGAGTTATCACTAGATATGCACTTAGTGATGCCCCCTTTTTAAAGAAAAGTGTAGCATAAGGAAATTGTCCACATTTTCTGTCAATATGGTAGAAATTTAAGGTTATGCCAAAAGAGAATGGCAGTAACTTATCCAAATATGGCACTTCTTATAGTTCCTCGACTTCAGAAAAGTGAGATTGCTTGTGAAATTTTTGACTTGTAAATCAAGTAATCTCATACCAGTTAGGCTTTTCTTTCTCATAGGAACCAAATATTGTTCACAGGAAAGTAGTTGCTTTTATATGTTGATTTCAGTAATTTTTAAAATCTTTTTTGTGATTAGCAAATAAAGGAAGCATAGTCTAGGGGAAAACGTGTTGGTTTGGAAAACTTGGACAATACTGGTTAAAATGTTTGCTGTCAAAATGGAAGGGTGAGGATGGATGTCTTGAGGGCTATCTTTTTTAATCCACTGCTAGTCAGTTTTCACAGATACCACCAAAATAAATAATTAGATTTTGGAAGGAGCCCTTTTTGTTGTCATTCACAATACCAGCCAGCTTGAACTCTCAGGAAGATTTGGCCATGCAAATTTTCTCCCTACAGTGGCTAACAGCATCTTTGTAGCCCTCCCATGTCACCTCTCCTTGCTTCCAATGTCCATACACTTTCCTTTTCCACTTAAGTTCTAGGAGGAGATCCCTGCTTAGCCAAGCAGGCCTTTTGCCCCGCTTGCTTGACTTCTGACTTTTGGAATTGCCTGCTCCTGCCCTCTTAAAGAGAAAGCTTTTAAAAACTGACCTACACTTATAGACCCCAGTACCTTCGGTGGTGTCAGTTTAATTTCTAAAATGGCTGTTGCAGTTCCAGCCTTAAATCATGTTGAGATTTACTCTTCTATAATTTTTTAAGACCAGTGTCTCTAGAAACTAAATATACGATAATGTAGTAAATTTGAGTTGTAATAATGTGTGGTTCTGGGGTTAGATTACAGTTAAAATAGTTTTGTTTGCATTATGCACTGTTTACAGCAGGAAATAGTTGACACTTGCTAATAGCTGAAATTGAATAGGTGAGGTTGAAAAGCCAGAGGATGCCGGTGTCTGGTGGTTGTTGCATCCATTCTCTTGTACTTGACCCTGAAGTAATCTAGACTTGAAAGCCATTGCTGTAACAATTTCTGTACCTCCATCCTCAACCCAGTTCACTTAACTGAATTTTCTTTTTTTTTTTTCATTAATAGAATGAAAATAAGCTGAAGTTCTTTCAGCTTGCTGCTACCAAACATCAGCACTTGTATCGTCTCGCCATGACTGGTGCTGGCATTGACCGCCACCTCTTCTGCCTTTATGTCGTGTCCAAGTACCTTGCTGTAGAGTCTCCTTTCCTTAAGGAAGTACGTGACTTTTATTGATAACTATTGATTACAGTAAATAATCCTTTGTTTACTTAGTGTTTTGTGATATCTGCTTGCATACTTGTAGAACTCTGGTTTTCCTAGGGAAAAAGGGAAGTGTTTAGCTAGCGTTGCTTAACACCTGCTGGTAGATTACAAGTTAAGTTTCATTATAGTTTATGTATGCGCTTATTAGTAGACCTATAGTAATGCTTTGAGAGCTTTGTAGTATAATACATGTTATTAAGGATTGCAAGAAAGATATAGTCAGTATTACAAAAAACCCCACACTAGCTGCTTGTGGGCTTTACTTATTTTCAAGGTAGCACAACAAGGGTTGTGTATTTTCTTTCAAGAATGTACTTTTGCAACTGTGACAAAATCACTGTCTTTTAAGTTACTGTGAGTTAAAGGAGCTGTATATTATGATTTTTTTTTTTAATGCAGAACACTTATGTCACTGCTTATTACAGTGACAAATGCTTTATTGCTTAAACTGGATTTTCAGGTTAGGCTTTACAAAAGTAATTATATTGCACTTGTTCATGTTTTCCTGATTAAGAAAAAGTGTTCATGCTTACCTCCAAATTAAGCTGCTCACATTTGTTTGCTTGCCCTCCTGAATGTGAGTAGTAGTGGCTAGGTGAAGAATAAAACAACTAGAAAGCTGTTAGAAACAGCTTCTGCAGACCTTCAAGATACATGTGTATTGTTAGAAATTTTAGAAGCTTCCAACTTGATGTGGTATCTTACCAGGATTTGAATATGGCCGTTAATGATCTTGTTAACCAGACCTGTTACGCAGAATTTATCAGGCAATAGACCAGATTAATCTGGTTTGAAATAGCATTGCTACAAAAGAACTGTTGTTTGAGCAGTTGACTTCACAACTTCATGTGTTAATGTTTTGCTTATCAGGACAAGTTTAGCTATTATTTTAACCTTCTTAATTGTTCATTCCATGACATGAGAACTGGAGTTATCCATAATAATGCTTTGAGTGCTTTCTAGCTTCTCTGAACTAGTTTTGAGAAAGTTGCACCTTCTTAATGTGTTATACTTGTTTGTTTCTCTGGTATCTGATAAAGGTTTTGTCAGAGCCTTGGAGGCTGTCAACGAGTCAGACACCACAGCAACACATTGATCTAAAGAAGAACCCTGAGATGTTATCTTGTGGTGGTGGATTTGGACCAGTATGTTTGCTAAATACAAGTACTCCTTTAAAAACAGTTTTAATTTGAATTTACCAGTCTAAACATATCAGCTCTGTAATACCTTAATGTTGCACGTTAAAGGTGCAACACCTGCTTTTAAATACATGTGTTTAATGCTTTCCTGTGAGGAAAAATCTGCATCACCTTTTTCTCATATCCCACTACAAGAATGGATTATTCTTAAGGAAATACATAATGACCAAATGTGGGACAGGGCTCCGTGGCAGAGAGGTCTGGTAAAGTGGGGGCTTTTGTTACATGACCTGCGCCTAGAGTTTCTGTATATCAGGCTATTATTACAATGTCAAATGCATTATTAAACTAGATTTTAAGGTTGGGATTTGTAAATGTAATTATACCTGACTTGTTCTTTATATTTACTGATTAGTTAAATGTGTTCTGCTTTCCTCTAAATTAAGCTACTCCCACTTTTCTGCTTGCCCTCCTAAGTGTGAACAGTGGCTGAGTCAGCAATAAAACCATGTTCTACAGTTTCTGTAGATTTCCAAGAAATTATTGTTAGAGATTTTACCAGTTTCTGATTTGTGCTAGTATTTTACTGGGATTTGAACATGGCCATTGAGGATGTTGTTAACAAGGTCTGTTAAACAGACATTAGGAGGCTATAGACCAGATTAATCTGTTTTCAGAAAGCATTTCTATTGAAAGAACAATGAGAGAGGTCACAGGACTGTTTTTTGCTACACAGAAATTAGGATGATAAGTACAGTGTATTTTGGTTGGTTTGTCAAGCTGGAAGGTTGTTTCTTTAGTGTGTGGTGTTTTTTTTTTCAGGGTTGGGTGATATTTATTTATAAATTAATAATGTTTCAGCTTTCAGTAGTTCTTGAGGTTGGAAGGAGTTTAAACTGCAGTATCAAGGGTGCCTAGCAGTTGCAGTGATGTTCATTCATGAGAAACTGGCTTGCTCCACCAGACTATGAAGTCAGTATTTAGAATCCATCAAAAGGTGTGGTGATAATAAAACAGGGTTTTGCCTGCAGGAATTTCTAACACTTTTTTCCCTTTTTTTTTTTTTTTTTTTTTTTAATTTTTAAGCATTCTGCAGAGCATAGCCCTGTAGCACTGGTGGAGAGAAGATGATCAGGCTGCTTAGCAGCAGTGGCAACAAAGAGCTTGAAGATTGTGATCCATGGAGTTAGGAAAGAGAGGAAGGAGGGTGGCAACAGGGTAGTCTGTGTTTGCTATGCATACTTGAAATGTAACATCAGACTGAAACTTGGAACAGTTAATGCTGCTAATGTTGAAATAGGACCAGAGCCCTGCTCATCATATGGGTGTTCAGAATCACTTCTTCACATAGACTCAGATGAATTTGTCTTTTGAGCAAGTTCTCATAATACAAGGCTTGTATACTCCATATTTATGTATTGTATTTGTTTACATCTACAGTGTGATCCCATGACACAGGATGTTTAGGTATACAACTGAACTCTTTCATTCCTTTCTACTGTAGGACTCCTTAGGACCAGACCTTGATAGGAGGAGGTCTTTGAACAAGTATTCCATTTCAAAATGCTAAAGCTGGGAAACATTGTAGACATATTTTCAGAACATATTAATTCTGTGCACTTCAGATGGGACTAGAACTGTTTCCTTAAGTGGAATCATTCTTTAGAAACGATGCATTAAGTGTGGAAGCTTAGTATTTGCTTGAGGAGGAACTGCAACTGATTTTAAAAACTGCACAGTAATAATCTTAGACAATTTAGGAATGGAAGGAAAAATAAAAAGTTTAGAACTTGGTTTTCTCTTCTTTCTTCCCCTAGGTGGCTGATGATGGTTATGGTGTTTCTTATATTATCTTGGATGAAAATTCCATCCATTTCCATGTCTCCAGCAAACTATCTTGTTCTGAGACGGTAAGAGTTAGTCCTTTCCTATGGTTTAATAACTCCATTCTGATCTACTTAAAACTGTTCTGCTCATTGTCTACAAAAAATTCCTAGGATTTGTAACCTACAGTTATGTGTCTTTTCTTTCTCAATACCTGCTGGTTTGATGTTTGGGTTTTATTGTCTCCACTTGTGTAAAATTGATAGCTTTATGAACCAAGAAACCATATCCTATTTCATTTGTGCTTTCAAGCATAAGGAAGGAATGTGTCCCCCTGCACATGTGTAGTTCACTGGAACTAATGTAAAATTACTCATATCTGTCCCATAAACAGGAAGATGGGTGTCTGCTGTTCTTCGTTATTTAGTTTCGGTTTCATTTGTCTCTAGCTGCAGTTGTAAAGACAGAATAAAATGGATGCTCCTTACTCTTTAAATATTTGGGGTTTAAATAATACTGAAAGAAACTGGCCCATAAATTGTCATCTGTGCTTGAGAAGCATAATTAATCAAAATGTATTAGGATAGTACCCATTATTAGAACGTAGTAGGTGCCACCTCTTCAGGATCTTGCTGTTGTCTGCTTTGAGTGAGCTTCAATTCATCCTTCCCATTCAGATTTTTATGACTTTAAAAAACATGCTGAGTTTTTTCAGGATTACATAGATGAACTAGTTTTCCACTTTTGACCTTAACTTTTCCAAGAGATCTTGTGCCTTTTGGTTAATCATTAAAGATTAGGAAAGACAAATTTGTTTTTTCATAGTTCAGATTGTTCTTCAGATGGCTGGTAGCTTGTACTCTAAATTTCCTTGTATTTTTTTACTTATTAGTCAAGTCAAAGGTCCATGCAGAAAAGGCAGCATTTCATGTGCATGGCCTTGATATTAGTAGGATCTTTGTAGTAAGTCCTGCAATGTAGCTAATACTTCATGTTTGTAATCTTAATTTCTTCCTTCTACCATTCATCTGACACATAGAATAAACAGAACAAGTTAATAGTTTGCTTACACTTAGGTAATTGTGATTTTTTTTTTTTCATTTTCAATACTTTATGTAATTTTTCAATAGCAAACTGAGCAGAATTCTGATAGGAACTCAAATACAAAATGGTTTTCTGCTCTTTTAGTACTTCTAGGTCATTAGTCACACACTCTGAACATTCTTTTGTTTTCTGAAAATTAGGTTTTGCATAATCTTCTAACACAATGTTAGAGTCTCAGAAAGCTATAGGTGCATCTGATTTCAAGAGGAGATATCTCAGTTCTGTCTGTAAAGAACTCATTAGTAATAGCATGAAACTGGATTAATTTGTATAGCATTAAAACTTTTGTGGTTTAGATACCCCATGGTATGGAAAATACATGCTCTAATTCTGTAAACTCAAATTGCAAAACAGTAAAAGGTTCTCTCTTTTGCCTGAAAGAGAACTACCGATTGACGGTACGAGTCTTTGGTTTTGTTTCTGTTTGGTTTTGAAGGATTCTCATCGTTTTGGAAAAAACATCCAAAAAGCAATGGTTGACATCATGGGTTTGTTTAACCTCAGTAAAAATTGTACCAAGTGATTTGCCTTACTGATGCCAAGCAACCTCCTGTTGTTGGGATGAGAACTCTTCTGGACAATGAATGAGAGCAAGGTTTCTCAAGCAGTAGCTGGTGAAGAAGCCGAGACAACATCATCTTGATCACCTAGGAAAACTTTAGCAGTATACTGAATGTTTCTCTTTTTTTTTTTTTCCCCCCCCCGGTAGTTTGAAAGAGTTTATTTTCACAATGGATGACTTTTGAAATCTTGTATGTTTCTAGGGATGAAGTATAGTATCATTGCATGAAGTCGTGTATTGTAACTCTTGCAGCTTTCTCTTAATTTGTATACACTTGCTCTTTTTAACTTAAAGTCTACTTGTATTCCAGAGTCAAAGGGATAAAACACACTCTCTTAAACTCAAATACTAGGAAAAAGTACAAATTTGCTGTGTATTAATAGCAGAATGTTCTTCAGTGTATCTGCTGCTTTATGTCACTGAAGGTACACAGCTACAAGTTTTGCCATTCTTTGTTTTTGGGGTTGTTTTGGGTTGGTTTTTTTTTGTGTTGGGTTTTGTTTGTTTGTTTTGTTTGGCTGGTTTTTTGTTTGTTTGGTGGGACTGTTAGTATTTTTTGTTTTTTTCAAAGGTAATTTCTGTAGAACATACAAAAAATGATCCCTGATACAACCCTCTGGAACATACCAAGTTGTAGAAATTTTTTTTTATGGGGGGGGGTGGGGAATAACGCTGCATTTGGGTAGTAAAATGTTGCCTAATTAGCAGATATTACATTTTCCTGATTACTTTGCCAGCATATTTGCCACATCCTTGATTTTTTTTTTTATTCACATGTAAATAAATGGACCTGTGTGCTTGTTCATGTGACTACCTTCAAAAAAGAAACATCCCAAACCCTGGGAAAAAAAGCTTATGCTGGGAGTTGGTTTTACATTGTCTTAGTGGTGAAGGAGGTGAAGTAGTAGTAATGCAGATCTAGTTTTCAAATTGTAAGTTAGGTTCATGTGGCATAAGTGGACTTGAATACGTTGCTGAGTGGTGCAGTTAGGTTAAAAGCTCTAATGAAGTGCTCCCGTTTTAAACGGCAAAGATGGGCTGCTATGAAATGCAGGGGTAACTTTCAGAGCTACACAGAGCTCACGTCTACTTTGATGAATGGTATTGGTGGTCATTGGGAGTTTGAGTCCCAGGGAATGTCAATTCAGTTAAATGTAACCTGGTGGGTGGCCTCTGGTAGAGGCTGATCAGTAACAGTTTGCTTTCAGCCTGGAAGGACCAGTACACTACTGTGTGGCCAACTGGCTGCATGAGAAGGGCAAATTACTAAAGCTATGGAAAATAGCTCCAGAATGGGAAAATCCTGGCCTTCTCAACTCCCTCCTGGGGGACACTTGTGGTCATGCATAGTTTCTGAAGGATACAAGAAGGGAGGGGAAAGCTATTTCAAAAAGGAGCATAATGTTTCCAAGTGCAGAAATAAAACGGCTACTACAAAATGGAATCATTTTGTGCGTGATGCTTCTCTTCCCCAGGCTTTATAGCTGTGGTTATTTTTACATCTTCCAGTGCAGTAACATGTACCTGTTAGCACAACTTTTTTCTTTTAAATGTAACGTAGATGGTGTTTAGTAATACAGTGAATGCTACTCCAGAGCTATGCTGATTATAAAAGGCCCTTAGGGTTGATACAAAACTTCTCATAAGACTTGGAATGTTTTCTGGCCAGTATTTCAAACTTCCTATGCCTCTTCACTTTTTTTGGGTTTTGGTTTTGTGGTTTGTTTCTTTTCCTGTAGTTTTGTTCTGTGTTATTTTTTTCACTCTGATCTAGGTTAAAACACCTGTATGTGTATGTTTGAGGTGGGAAGCCTCAGAGATCCCAGATGCTACTTAAGCAAATGCATGCTTCCATAAATGTAGGAGCCCTCACAGGAATTGGCCAAAGACACTCATTTTTTCCTTAGGGTACGGTATGTGGGAAAGGACACTTTGCAATAAGCCCTAGTGCAGCTGGCAGGCCTGGCATTTATCAAACCACTGCAACAATTTTACAGTGAGCTATTCTTTCAGAGCTGCAGAAATAATGCACTGTTTATTTTATTAACCACTGACCAATCTTTGCTTAAATTATTAGGGCATATTAGCTTGTAGGATTGTCTTTATTAAAAAAAAACCAACCACAACTTTAGATTTGACTCTCAGGTTTTACATGTTGCAAGTCTAATTGTAGTTAGTGCAGTTATCAATGCAATTTTACATTCTTAGAGTAAGTATAACTGGCACAGAAAGCTAGTTTTTATTTTAAATGTTTTAAACATTTTGTGGTGTTAAATGCTTTTTTTTTTATTTGGGATAGATCATAATTCCTAAACAGATAAGATTTTATTTCATCTTCTTTAAAATGTCAACAGCATGTAAATAAAATATGCTTTGGGGATGTAAATCTTAGAAATCCACAGGTGAATGTAGGTTATTAATGAATAATTTAAATCTTGATGTTCAATATTGTGTACATACAGTAAAACTGATTGCTTTTTTGCTCAAAAGCCATAGGAACATAACTGAAATTGCCTAGACTTGAATGAACCTTCTAGTACAGTGTACTTTATAATAAAGTAAAATGTTCATATTCCAGAAAGACAATTAATTTACTAAAAACTTGAATCACTCTTTCTCAGTTAGTGATTTAAAAGCTCAAAGTTTGGATTGAGTGGGTGGTAAAAGTCAGGTTGGGTGGTAATAAATTGACCTGCTTATTAAGTAGCAGTGTGGAACTGTAGAATACCTCAAGTGTGCATTTTCCAAATCTCTTATTTAAATTATTTCATGCCAGAAATTAGGAGAGCATTGCATGCATTTAGAGGCTACCATGTCCAGGATTAACACCATTCCAAACTAAATACTCTTAAGGGTTGGGGTTTTGAGGGACTAAGGAAGTGTGTGCCTGACCTTGAAAATCACAGTTTTAATTCCATGTGTTTGTACCAATTTTTTCTCATATGAAATATATTAATTTAAGCTGGTTTTATCTTGTTCAATTACTCTACATCTATGGTTGATTATTTGCATCCAACACTTTGTGTCTCATTTCTACCCTCTTCTGTGACTTCAAAAAATAAAATAAAATTTCACAATTATCACTACTTAGTACAATGTTTAGTATCTCTTTATCTTCTTCACAGCTCCCTTTACTGCTGTTTCTGGACTTCTGGAATCATCGCTATTAAATCCATTTAGGAAGGGTAGTAGCAGACTATTCAGTTTATTTTAGCAGTGATTTATACATGTCTTGCTACTTAATAGGGGATGTGTTAATGACCAATTTTTCATTTTCAGCTTCAGCAGCAAAAGAAACAACATGGGTCTTAATTTAGGTGAGCTTTTTTCATGAGATCCAAATAACTGCTGGAATGTTTTTGTGAAAGAGTCTGTCTGCAACATAGCGAGTAGCACTGATTTGGTCTTTACACCAAGTAATCCACACAAGGAATGGTAAGACAGTGGAGAACTAGTTCAGACACCTTAAAAACAAAACAAGAAACACCACAAAAAACCAACCCCACTCCACCAAACAGATTTGTACAATACACCATTTGCAGAGCCATTTGTCTTGCTGCATTTGCAGATGTCACAGCCTTTGTTCTGTGAAAGTAACAGTGACTTCAGTTTCACACTAATGATGGGTGAGCACCTCTGCCAGCTCTACACAGACAATTTTCACCAGTCGTGGCTGGAAATCAGCCAGTGTAACTCCCAACTATAAGAAGGGCCAGAAGGAGGATCCGGGAAACTACAGGCCTGTGGTCTGACTTTGGTGCCAGGGAAGTTGTTGGAGCAGATGATCCTGAGTGCCATCATGCAGTACATGCAGGACAATCAGATGATCTGGCCCAGTTAGCATGGGTTTACGACAGGCAGGTCCTGCTTGACTAACCTGATCTCCTATGAAATGGTCACCTGCTTAGTGGATGAGGGAAGACGCTGTGGGTATTTGTCTTCCTGGACTTTACTAAAGCCTTTGACACTGTTCCACATGGCATCCTCCTGCAGAAATTGGTTGCTCAGAGCTTGGAGGGTAAGATGCTTCTCTGGTTAAAAAAAGTGGCTGGGCCCAAAGAGTGGTAGTATATGGAATTAAATCCCCTTGGAGGCCAGTCATGAGTGGTGTTCCCCAGGGCTCAGTGCTGGGGACAGTTCTGTTTAATATCTTTATTGATTACCTTTTTGAAGGGATTGAGACACCTTCAGCAAGTTTGCAGATGACACCAAGCTGGGTGAAAGTGTTGATCTGCTTGAGGGGAGGGAGGCTCCACAGGGGGATCTGGCCTGACTTGATAAATTGTATGAATTTTAATAAGGCCAAGTGCCATGTTCTGCATTTGAGCCATAACAACCTCCAGCAGCACTACAGGCCTGGGAAGGAGTTTCTGGAAAGCTGCTTGGCAGAGAGGGACCTGTGGGTGTTGACTGACAGCCAGCTGAACATGAGCCAGCAGTGTGCCCAGGTGGCCAAGGAGGCCAATGGCATCCCAGCCTGTATCAGGAATGGTGTGGCCAAGGAAGTGATTTTACCCCTGTATTAGGCACTGCTGAGACCACATCTCAAGTACTGTGCTCAGTTTGTGCCCCCACACTCCAAGAAGGACACCGAGGCACTAGAGCACATCCAGAGAGGGGCAACAAAGCTGATGAGGGGTCTGAAGCACGAGTCTGGTGAGGAACAGCTGAGAGAGGGGGGGTTGTTTGGCTTAGAAAAAAGGAGGCCTGGGGAGACCTTCTCTACAACTACCTGAAAGGAGGTTGTAGAGAGGTGGGGGATTGGTCTGTTCTTCCAAATAACAAGTGATAGAACAAGAGGAAAGGGCCTCAAATTAATAATTTTATTTATAAAACTATTTAAATTCTTCTCTTCAGGTGCCCAGATCATTCATGCCTCCAGTTGCAGGTGTGAATTTTATTTGTTATGGTCAGTTTTAAAGGAATCCAAACTAGTACTATGCAGTTATAAATTGTGACCAATTGCTTAAATACTATATGATCCAAGTGACTGAGGGGGATTTTTTCCCTTCCCTCCTCCCCCTTTTCTAAGCTTAGGGGAGGATTTAAATAGCTAAATAATTTCTGGATTTAGCAAGTTATCAGGAAAGGTTCATACTGTAATGTTGATGTAACTAAGAATGTTTAAAAGGAGAAGGCACCACTGTTGCTTCAACCACATAGTTCAGTCTTTCTTTTAATTTTCCATTCCTCTATCACCTCCCCATTCCTTCAGGGGATAGTGAAGAAGGTATTCCTTCTTGCAGCTTGCTTTTTTTTGGTCAAACTATGTTTTTATTTTATGTTGAAGTTTGACCACTGGTTATGAAAGTTAGGTGGCTTGCACCGATGTTGCTGATGACAGCAGGCTTGTGAGCAGTTGTTTGATGTGTTCTGCCCATAACCTGTTCACAGTCCTGCTCAGGGTTAAACTGACTGCTCAGCTTGATCTTACAAGGTACTTTATCCTGGAGCTAAGTGAATTTTAGCAAATGGGCACGGTAAACCTTTTAAAGATGTCAGAAAGTTTGGTTTTCCCACAAGTCTATTACAGAAGAGTATTAAATGTTTCTTTCACAAGAATATAATGTTGTAGTGACACAAAAACCTCTTTTATAACGCTGTTAAGGAGTTATTGGTATAAAACACCAATCTTTTTGTTAACAAAACATGCTTTATTTTATGTACTAGAATCTTACCTGTGGGTTTACCTCAGACTGGTGCTTCTCTCTATGCTGAAATCGTAAGTATGCATGTGAGATGATATTAATATTATTGAAAGAATCTGTCCAAGGTTCAATGTCTAAAATTGTATTTTTATTAAGTGTCGGAGGGTAAAGAGTTTTTTCAAACAACGTCCTATTTGATCTGCTCACAAAAGAGAAAGAAAGAAAAATGTTGCTCTGTAAGTTCCCTACACTGCTACACCGTGGAGGAAGGAAGAACAGCATCTGGAGTTTTCATGTGTCTTTCCAAGTCTAGTTGTGTCCTCTCTGACACTTGCATGTTCTGGTTTCTGTTCAAGCCAGAAGCAGGGAGCTTTTCCTAAGGCCACCTGAACACAAACTGCCTGGTGGGACTCTGACAAATACTGATTAGTATTTGAACCTTTATCACATGTGCAGTGTGTATACTTTTATGTTCTCTTTGTATAAAAAAGGAGGAGAGCTGAGGTTGAAAATCTGTCTTTAACAGCAGCATTCCCTGCCTGTGGAGAGCTGTTCTTTGCAACTGAATTACTCTCTTAAAATGCTTTATTTTTTTTAATATAATTTCCTACGTATGTGCAAGACAATCTACAGAAATTCAGGTATTTCATGAAAGGGAGATTTCTGAAAATTGCTGGAATTTTGTAGCCAGGTTTTTCAGGATTTCTATTTGGCATTTTAAAGTATGTACTGAGAGAGGCAAGGATTTGTCTGGAAGCGTGACTTCCATGAGGATGACACTAATTGATTAACGGATCAGCAAGATAGGTGAAAAATTGGTTTTCAACAAATGCAAGTGGCACAACATCTCTAATGGAATGTCATGTGTGAGACACAGTAGCTGATCACTAACAAGTTCATTTTGGAACAATCTAATTTATAGGTACAACTGAATTTGCAGCACAATCTCAGATGACTAATTCTTAGACTAAATCCCAATGGTCCCCATCAAAAGTTGTATAATTCAAAATTAATTCTTTGTTTGTATAACTGTGACTATTGCCTAACTTCTCCAAGGCAGTTTAGAAATCAGTTCATGCTTCATGATGTTGGAGACACTGAATGCCACTGTTACTCTGAAGTAATGTTACTGTTCATTGTTATTTTTCAGAATATTTTTACTTGAAAACAAAAATCATTCTACCACTGACAATTAAATTAACTATTCTTAGTATTGCATTTGAATACTTGAATCCTTGCTTTAAAATACATTATTTATGTAGGTACATTTTTAAATATATTGTATTTCCTTGGAATTTAAAGTAGATCTTAAAACATGCCTGTTAAGATTTAAAACTTTATATTTCAGGCTGACGTAAGAGACCCCATTAGTAATGTTACCAAGAATCACCAAGACGGAGCAATTTTAAAGACTTCAGATGTTGATGAGTCTGGCTGAAAGCTATCAGTATTGCACAGTGTAGCAGAGGAATCCAGATGTTCACACAGAAATTATTCCAACCCTGTGGTAATTATATCCTGTAACCGATAGCAAAATTATACGCTAGACAAAATTAACTTATTTGTACCATACAACCATCCAGAAGTCCTACTTAGTAAGAGCTGTGTCAAGAATAAGAAGGCAGTTCCGTCCTTGGACAGTCTAAATTGTATGTAGTTAGTGCCTTTTTACATATACATCAAACATATTCTTTCCTTTTTAGCAGCTGGGAAGAACAAACAAACAAAACCAAACCAAAACCAAACAAGTAAACAAAACCAAAAAAAAAGGGGGGAAAAAAAAAAACCAAACCAAACACCCCCCCCCCGCAAAAAAACCCCAAACAAACAACCCCCCCCCCCCCCAAAATACTAAA
>JANIJG010019793.1:0-10965 GCA_024611175.1 Megaceryle torquata | reverse complement strand
GGTATAGTTGGTCCCCAGGGCAGGTTTTTTCCAATTCTGTTTGTCATAGCCCCGATCCATCATGTCATGCTAGCCTAACTGGCTCCTTCTGTCTTGTTCCTTCTTTTTCTTATATCTCTCTCCGCCCCGCGCCCCGCCCCTTCCTGCGCTAGCCGCCATCATGGTGGCGGCATCGCCGCGCGCTTCCTCCCCGAGGCGCAGGGCGGGGCCGGGGCGCTGCGACGGTCGGCGGCGGGGGAATGGGGCGTGGCCTCCGGGGGTGGGGAAGGGGGTGGCCGAGCGGTCGCTGCGCGCTTCTTGAGGCGCGGGCTGGGCCGGTAGCGGTACCGTTATTGTACTGCCGGCCGACTGTGGGGGCGCAGGGCACGTGCGCTGCCCTCAGAGCGCCTGGGAGTTTGCTGGCTGCTAACGGGCGCTTCTCCTCACGGTGTTCCTCTCTTAGCGTCAGGGGACGCTGCTGCCGTCACTCCAAGAAGTGAAAGTTTAGGCCTTTATATGGGACCCTGCGTCTTGTCGTTTCCTCAGCCTCCCCGGACCGTGGGAGGCCTGGGTGAGACAACTGGGAGATCACACAACGTTTCCTTTAGATTTTAGTGCATTCCCATGTGCTTATCTAATACAAATGTTTTCAGGCTGCCTTGTTTGTACCTTACTTTACAGCTTTTTTTATTTATCTCAGTGTTAGGGCTGTTTAATATTCAGTCTTGAAGTCTCACCAGTGGCTCTAACTGCTCTTGTCACTCCTTTGAGTATATTATGTTTCTACAGTCTTTGAATTCAGTGTAAACTGCAGGCTGGTAATTCTCAGGCTGACCTGTTAAATCTAAAACTGGATCCCAGAGGCAGTAATCAAAACCTAGAGATGGAGAAGTTATTTTCCTTTCACTTGGGACAATAACTGAGGGACAGTGTTGTCTCACTGGGTGTGGTTTGTCTCTCCAGTCTCCTTTTGCCTGGGTGGCTGAGCTTGCGTCCTAACTGGGAAGGGTAAGGATGAATGGAAGTATAAAAATGTACTTAAAACCAGAAACAGTGACCAGCTTACAGCAGAAGGGACTTGGCAGCAGTAGCTAACAAACATTAGGAGTTGCCCTCTGCAGTAATCATTAAAAATTGTTTTGATTGTAAAGGCAAGAATGTCAGGATCGTTACTGCAAACTTCAACGCAAGTTAGAAATTTAAAGCTTGCCTCTAGTTTTCCTATTGGAAACTAAGTACTCCTAGACTATTTAGAACTCCACAGAAGGAAACGGAGAAGTATTTAAAATTATTGTGACATTTTTATCTCTGGATCCCAAAGTAATTAAAATCTGGCTTCTATTTGTCTAGTTTAATATTTTCTACATGGATATTTGGAAGGATTAAAACATTTTGAAAGCAGTGGGAAATCTGTAGCTTGGAGCCTGCTACAGCTTCTACTGGAATATCCCAGTGTATCATCTACTGACTCTGTTACCTGTCTTCTCAGTAAAGTTTCTTCGCTGCCAACTGAAGATCATGTAAGCAAGAAAGGGCAGAAATGGTGTCATTTTAGTAAATGCATCTACAAGTTTTTAGAAATAGTGTGTGACTTACTGTGATAGTGAATGAAAATTTCAGACTTTACTAGGAAGTTACCTTTTTCTGAATTTTGTATTAGGAAAATGTACTGCAACTTCCTATGTGTTGGTTTTGGTTTGTTGTTGTTTTTTGGTTGCTTTTTTTAAAAAATATATATTTATTTATTTGTTTTGTTTTGATGTATCCATGTATCCCCACCTCCAACCAAGAGTAGTGGAGAAACTGAGAAAAAAAAAAAACATTTTAACAGCATGAGCAAGATACCTACCTCACAGAACACTATACAATTCACACTTAAGGCATCACAGACATCCTGGAATATCTGTGGCCTTTGTCTCAGAGTATGTCAATGAATGCACTGCAAAGGGTACACACTAGGGAGAGGGAATCCATTAATGAGATTTGGGAATTTAAGGGCTATCAGAGATCAGCCATTACATCCAGTGGTCTGAAACTTTCATCAAGCAGCCTCTAATTGATTCAATAGCTGAATGTAAAAGATTTTTCTGTGCTCTGAGTTATGTACCATCCTATGTTTCATGCAACTCACTGGGTGTTGTAAGGTCATCAGATATCTTATTTATCAAATAAAATACCTTTACCCTAAATGCTGGCTGAAAATGACTTTTTTTGTTTGGATCCAACTGTACATTGTCCTATGGGAAGATACTGCAAAGGAAACTGGAAGCCTCCTGAAAATAAACAAAATATGAATTGGAATGAAAATGAAATCTTAGTTTTTCTTCATCCACTTTAAGAACTGCAGCTAGAACTAAGAAGACATTGTTTGGTTTGAGGATGTTTGTGTCTTATTAGCTGAGATATGGTTGCATGAAGTCTTGTATGCCAGTGAAAAAATGCATTATTTATTGGTTCCTCTATAGTATAGCTATACAAAGAATTATGAATGCACGACTAAATGTTAAGCCATTTTGCTGTTTTCAGCAATGAACTTGAATAACAAATATGTTACTTTGTATTTAATGTGTATTTTTAATTTAAGTGTAATATTTAAGTGTAACAATTTCAATTGTTCCAGCACTATTCTGTACTTATACTCAATATTTATAGTTTACTGTAGTTATTACTGTCACTTGATGTAGTTGCTTAGTGATGCCTGATAGCCAGCGCTAGTAAAATATTTTTATTTGTGAGCTAAGAGATTGAAAAAGAGTTGTCAGATAATTAACAGAACCAGTTTGGAATGAATACAAAGGATTTGCATTTTTATTCAGTATTTTGTTCTGAGTAATCTCCTTGTTTACTTTCATAGTCCTTGTTAATTTTCCTAACCTATATTTCTGTTATTATTTGAATATGCACATGCTTCGTATCTTCCCTTATGCTTGGAACAATTATTTTTCCAGACACTCCTCAGAGTACCTCTCCTTAACTTTTGCTTTTTCCATATGTGTGCTAGTCCTCATTTTTCACTTATGTAAACAGTTGAATTGCATATAGTGTCTTTTTGCTTTATGTCTCTCACTGCAAATTTTCTGTACATTGAATTATACTTTTTATAAAGTAATTTGGAATATTTCTGGTGTTAACATCCATGATCCCTAATCACAGTGTAAGAATCTTCATTTTATACTCTTATCTCCTGACTGTAGTGTGTTTTACTTTATCTGGAACTTCTAGTGAAAGGTTTTTGGTTTTAAAAAATCATGTTACTGTTATTAATTTTTTTCATATCCTGCAACCTGCAGCTTCTGCTATGGGTATTTACAAGCTGTTAATGACTGTAGTTGCTCTTATATTCTTTTTTAGGGAAACAATCTCATTTTAAAAATATTTTGACATATACATATTATGGAAAGTCTCAGTAAGTTTCTTAATATCTTCTTAATAAACAGGATAGTTCTTAGTTTCAGCTGCAGTTCTTAAAGTTTGGGCAACATTTAAATTGATGAAGAAATACTAAGATACGAGAGAAACAAAAAAGGAGGTGTGTTATGATATTGTGGGAACAAGAAGTTTGTGTGGCTGCAAGAGGAGACTGGAGAGGCACATGAAAGCAGAATAAATCACAAAATTCGGGGATGTAGCTTCTGGCTCAGAATATACCTGCACTGTGTGCTGCTGGGAGCTAGGAAAGTACTTCTCTTTCTAGTTCTAGACTTGCTTCTGGTCTCCCTGAAGCACACGCAGGGACCTTAAGGCTGGACAGACCCATTTCAGCCATTGCTGTTATGGCAGCAAGCCACACAGCCTGGGATTTCAGATTGATGGCTTTTTGTCTCATGTTACAGTTGAGTAATTTGGGACATAAATGGAATAATTATGTCACATCTGAAACTGAAAATCTGCTCCTAACTAATAATTAATATGTTGAATTTGGAAATACTGTTGCTGGTAGTAGTGTAAGTGAAAATAAAGTACCTGAAATAGCTCTTCCTTTAGACAACGTTGCAGAAATCTTATGCTGTAAATGCCTACCACGGGCATCAAATTCAGAGTGCCCAACATCCCCAACTGATTTCATGGGTCTTAATAAAATGAAACTCTCTTGATGCCAGCTTATAACATAGCTGATAAAGATGGTAACAGAATTTGGCAGATTAGCCAGTGGTTCTGTGTGGTGTGTGTGGTGTTTTTTCTTTTTGTTTGTTTGTTTTGGTTTGGTTTTGTTTGTTTTTCAGTAAACAGTTTCTTTGTGCAATTTTTTCCATCTATCTAAAAACTTAGTTTATGCAGTGTGTGCTGATAATGAATCTAAATTTATGAAGTATCTGGATTAGAGGGTAAAGAACCTTCACTTTACATAGGAGTAAAGTTTGGAGTGAATGCAAAGAAGTTTGGTTTTAACGAGAGATGCCCTTTGTCCTTGATGAACTCTGTGTTGCAGAGTTCTGGGATCTCTAAAGTGTTGCTGGCAGTGTTGACTTACAGGGCTGAAAAACTTACCAGGATAATGTTCCTGTTAAATCTCTGTAGTCTCTTCCAAATGAGGGAACACAGAAAGGGAAGCTGTTTAAAAGCAATTCAGATTTTCTAGGAAAAATAAGAGACTTCTCACCAGGAATGACTGGAATCTGCAAGCTGATTCTTGGATGGTAAAAACTCTAAAGCTACCCAACACCAGCTAGAGATCTGTCCCTGATGAATTGCTCACTTCTTCCTCTGCATATGTGGTAACATGTCTGTGTCTTGCACCATCGGTGTTACCACTGTTGCTTCATTCTCTAAGGCTTATTTTCTTTTAGTGTGTAGCTTATGTGTTGTTTATTGTTGTGTGATAAAACCCCAAACTGGTGATGAATTAATTTGTTGTGTAAACATGCATCTCCTGATGCATATTTCACATTTGCTTCTCTGTGTGAATGAGCATTTTACTTTATGAACATCTCAAAGAAAATCTCAGATTTTCTGATGCTTGCTGGTATGGGATTTTTTCCAAAAAAGGCACAATTATTATGCCTAGGAGCAACACCAGTAGTCACAATCTAGTCTATACTGTTTTGAAACAGCAGAGAAATGGTGCCAGCATCACTGAGGTTTTATGCTTTGTTGATAACAGCGAATGTGGCTTCAGCTGAGCTGTGGCATGGAATGCTCAAGTTGTAAGACTAAAATGTAGCCAAGACAGACTATATCTTCAGCTGTGACATGAACAGAGTGATGTCCATATCCTTACATGGCAATAGTCACAGTGGGTGAAATGCTCTTTGACTTCCAAGACTGGAGGATATGAGTTTGTCATCTTTTTTTGCTTAAATAAATAACATTTAGATAAACTGTTGTTTAATGAAGCATGCTTGAAGTGCTCTTTCTGGCTTTATAACCATGTTTCTTTCCATGTGTTAGTAGTGTTTTTATTTGTTCAAGCATGTATATAAATCTTTTTTTTCTTGTTTAGTAGTGGGGTTTTATTATTATTATTTGGCACTGGTAAATAGGCCCTATATAACAGGTGATACTCGATTTAAGTGTATTATCCAGTGGAATGGCAAATCTGTTTTCATTCAGTAAGAGGCTGCCTGTCCCGAGTGTTTTCCACAGACAAGACTTTGGCAAGCAAAAGACTTGGCAGAAATTAAAACTGTGACTGAACAACACGTTTTAAAGTCATGAAAGGAAAACTTTTATTTAAACTAGCCTATCAGAATCTTGTGCTGAGACCTCTAGAACTTTTCAGTCACTTCTAAAGAGATTCCTTGAATGGAACTAAAACTACTGTGAAATCCTGGTTTTCTCATTGGAGTTGAGGAGGGTGACTGTTGTCCATGGTGCTTTCATTTGATGGAGACAGCATGTGTTGGGTCCTCAAAGTGGCTAGTCAAATAGATCAACTGAGGTGCTCCTTAAAAATACTAGGGTTTTCAAGTTCAGTAGCTAATACAACTGGTTGTATTTGCTGGAAACATTGTCTGGTTAAAATTTTTAAAAAAACTTGTCAGGTCTTCTAAGTCACATTTCAACAAACTGTTTTCTAATACTTTTCACTGGTGTGCAGAGAAATGAACTTGTCTTTATCTAGCTTTAACATGAAGTGATTAAAAGTTACTCTTCTGAATGTAAATTTATCTGAAAGATTATGAGTATTTTTTCCAACTTCAGAACTTCAATGTAACACCCAGTTGGCACATAAAGCTTTTAAAATACATTGTTTTTGAAGGTACAGCTACACCCCTTTTCCCTTTTTTCTCATTTATGTCTGCCACAGCCAAGGAATAAGTTCCTGGATCCCCAGTCTTGTGAGAAGATGAGTAGAGCCTGCTTAGCAAATGACATTTGAGAGAGAAAAAGAAAGAAAAAAAAAGATTGCACTCACAAATACCTTATTTTTTATTCTGTAACCAGGAAGAAGGCTTCAGTGGCAGATGGAGCCTTGACTGGCCTGTGAGAAGAAAGCCCACTCGTTAGGCCATGGCTGTAATGCATGGTGTGGCTCTTTCTGCTGCACTCTTCAATGGTAATGAGGGAAGGGAGAGAAGCACTAAAGCTTTTTTACCTCTTCACAAGCAATCAATGGCTAATTGATGCAATATGGTTGGGATTGTTATTGGCATCTAAGGGATTGGACATCTAATTTCTGCTAATGTGATTGATGATCTCACAGGGTGGGTTGGTTTTTTTTTTTAAATTTTTTAATTTTTTATTTTTTTAAATGTAGATTCTTGCCTGCTGGAGAAATAGTTTATTTTTCCCTTCAGGTAAAAAATATTAGAAATGAGTGACTGTGCTCTCTTTAACAGACTTTTTACTTTGATGTTTGTTTTTGACTGGAAAATACGTGGTTTTGCTATTTGTATACAGGGAGACAATGGAAAACTTAATGGAGGCTTGTTCTCTAGAGAGAGCACAAGAGGTTATACACTCTTTCTACATTCTTTCACTTTTGCCTAAATGTAATTTTAATGGTAAGGTAAAATGGTACATCTTAAACATGAAAGCAGAATGAATGGATACACGAAAGCACGACACCTTTTATATCTGCATTCTTTGCTGACTGCAGCAAGGTGAAATCAAGGTGGAGGCATTGCTTAAATGGGATGCATGAAGCCTAAAGTAGAGCTGATGAACTGAATTTTGCTTTAATTTATACCTAGTATAGTTCCATTGAAGTCAGCAGGGAGATGGATCAAAGCAGGACTTTGCTATTAAATAATAGGGTGCTCAAAATCGCTCATGCCATCGTTTTTGCAACCTTGGTTATAATCCTCAAGTAAAAATTGAAGTTATTTTATCTAGTACAAAAATGTTATTTTCCATGGAAATTTTTGAAAACGCTGTTTAGGAAAATAAACCCAAAAATATTAATATGTACTTTTGACTTGTTCTTTTGTGTTGAGGGTGCCACACATTGAGGAAAAAGAATGGTGAGTCACCTTTCAACAGCATTCTTTAGGAGCCATGAGGTGGAGGGAGGGAACAAAATGGGTTGTTTTCTTGCTGCTGACCTACTTTCTGTGTTTGGTTCCCTATACCACTGGGCAACTAAGAGAACTCTATCCGAAGTCAATGGTAAGGTGGAGTGTGCAGAAAAAGGGCCAGTGTGAAGGAGATGTAGTTAAAACACACTACCCTGCTGGATCTGTCTGCGAATTGAGGCCATGGATGGGGTTCTGTCAAGGATGTTCCCCCATTCCCAGTCTGCTGCAGATCTCACAGGAGACCCCAGCAGCATGCCTGGCATCCTTGCCTGTCTGTCCAGTGAGTGGAGAGAGAGAAGAAGAGTATTGCCCAGCTGAGGCTAGTCTCATTGTATATTCAGGTGGTATGTCTGAATGGGAGCCTGGAGATTTCCTACCTACCCAGAGGAATACCCCAAACTATTCCAAATCAGGGCCAAGGGCAGCCCTTGGGACTTGTTCTTAAGAAGGTGGAACATGGGAGAAAAAAAATCTTAATTGAAACAGCAGAAATAATAATGCTTGCTTAAAATCTTTCCCCCTCACCTATTGATTTGCACAAAGATGATAGGAATGTAATGTCTTTAAGATCTGTGCCTTTCTGCCAGTTTTCATTAAAATTGTTCAACCGTTTCAAAAGTTATGGGGCAGGGGTTGGAGAAAGACTGACAAATAGTGAAATAATCATTTCCTGGGGAGAAAAAAAGAATAGAAGCCTGGATCTGCTAGTATATATTGTGTATGGAGATAACCAGCTCTGAATATATTCAGAGACCAGCTGCTTTCTGAATAGGAACTGATGTAGGAGTCAGACAAGGGGAAACAGTCCCAGACTAGTATACTCACGCTAGGGAGTATGAGAAATGCAAGGTTTTCTATTTAATTTGTTTAACCAGAGGAAAATGGAAAGTCAGGGAATTATTAGCAGTATTAGCGGTATTACCAATTCTAACCCCAAATGTTCAAGCATCTCAAGTTTGATCCTAAAGTAGAAAGACAGCATTTTAAAAATTTACTCCCGTCAATGTGTATGAGAGTAAGAAATCTGAATGTATTGGTGGTGTTTAGCATTCATTTGCTCCCAGCAAGGTTTGAAACCTTCCTGTAATGGAGAAGTTTGGTCCAGAAGTGGGTCCACTTTTTTAGTGAAAAAAGATTTAACTTTTTTTTTTTTTTTTTTTTTTTTGTTCTCAGTAAAAAGGAGCTACTGGGGCGATAAAGGGGGGAAACAAATTTTCAAGAGTCTTTTCCCCCTTTTTTTAGGGTGTACTGTCTGGAAGGAGGATGAGTGGCTGAAGCACAGCACTGCTGTCACACATCTGCTGGATCCAGCTGGCTTGTCTGCAGCCTCTTCAGAGCACCCTCTGTAAGGCAAGACTGCTTTGTCTGCATCCTGCAAGATGCTGCCTCAGGTATCATAAGCCTGTCCTTTTTTTTTTATTTTACCCCATGGTCTTTATTGCTGTGTGTTAACAATCATCATCTGACTGGCTTTGTTAATGTTATACAGCTTGTTCTGTGAAAGTAATTCTTAAGTGTTGCACTTGGACAGATCTATTCTGTAGTTAGAGATGTCTTAAAGCTATCACCATTTGCTGCAGGGTCTTTTAACCAGCTGTATGGTACGCTTTCAATAAAGGCAGTTCTAATTTCTTTCTCATTAGACACTGAATGAAAAGGTATATTCTTCGCTTTTATTGGTAAGGTGCTGGGAAAATTTTTGGCAATGCCCTTTTCTCCTGTATGTTGTTGTGTGACGGTGGATCAACGAAAGGAAACCTGATCATCCAAAGTATCTGCTTGCTCAGGGTTTTCTGAAATGTCTTAGCAGTTCAAACTTCAAGAAAGGCAGGTTTAGAAAAACAATGAAAGGCTTAGAGAATTAAAAATACAAACTGTATGCCAATAACCCTCTGCTCTTTTCCACAGTTCAAGCTCTATTTGCTTCTGTCCTAAGGGCTTTTGAGCAAAACCCCACTCACCATCTCTGTCTTTTGCCGTTGCAGTAACACCACTGTTTCCAGCTAGTGCCATGAGATGTTTATGTAGAGGGAAGGAAGTGCTTCTTTATGCTGCAGGGGCCAAGGTGGTTTTTGGCCTGCTGAAAACATGTGCGTCAGGTTCAGAGGCTGATAGATGGGACACCTAGCTTGAGAAGCAAGGACAAGTCTTCTCATCCCTCAGACTGCTGCCCTCAAGGGATACTTGCATTGGGATGTTTTGCAGTGTTTGTCACTGATAGCAAAATATTCCAGTCCTGCCAAGGCTGCTGGCATCAAAGGAAATTATCTAAAGTCATTATAGTTTTGTCAGTCTGAATGTCGAGTATAGATGGAAATTTATTTCCTTAACTCTCTTAAATCTTAAGTCCTTTCTCAGGACAGTTTGATTTCTCTTGTGATAAAAGAGAGTCTAATGTTTTCCAGAGTTTTGACTGCATCTACGTCTGTCCATTAATGAGAAAAGCATCAGCTTCCAACTCTCCCTCCACTGAGACAGAATGAATAATTTCCCACATTGGACAAGGATACTTCAGTCTTTTTTTTTTATACTTTAGTCTAAAATAACAAGGAGAGAGACTCTGAAGCTGTGTAGCTGTTAGAGCACTAAAGGGGAAAGTTGCTTCTCAGAACTGGTTCTACAAAGTCCTGCCTCCAAACCAGTCTGTTAGATTGTCCCACAGTCTGTCTGTACGAACAGAATAGTTCTCTGTATCCTGGTCTGTATGTCTCTCCCTGGCATGAGCTTGGGAGGTGTTTTTTTCACCTTTGAATACTAAGTGATTGTTAAAATCAGCTATATTTAAAAGTAATACAAAGATGTCCCTAGCAGGATCTGGAATTTTTCTTGGTCATTTAAAATAGCCTCTGTACTTGCTTGTTTCAGCCAAATTCATGATTTACTGCTTGTTGAAAAGAGTCTGAAGTGAAAAGATTATCACAAATGCAATGTACACACACTCCTCATAAACTAAAATCCTATACAGCATAACAGAACTTTCTTTACAACCCTGCAATAAAATATCTCAAGAGAGGAAGGGAGTCAGGAGAGATACATGAACTTTCAGCACTCAATAAAGGCTGGTAATAGCAAAAGTTTGTGAAATCTACCATTCCTGAAAAACATCTATAGCACTAGATTATGTCTTGACTTTTCCTGTTGCAGTTCCATTAATTGTAGTGATCAAGTACTGCATGTAAATAAGAGTGGGATTTTACCTTGTATATAGTAGAGGAGGGAAAGACCAGAGCACCATATGCCAAATTTCTCACATTGCCTGAGGGATGGATTAAAATAATTTAGTAGGCAAGTAACCCAAACGTCTGGAGCAGGTGAAGGTGTTTCTAGATTCTCCTGAGATGTCAATTATAGATTACTCCTTTGAGATTAAAATACTCAGAGTAAATAGAGGAGAGGACAGCTTCTGTGTCTATTTCCTCTATAGAGCTATTCTCACATTCTCTTCCTGTCACAAAATCCTTCCTTCCTTCCTTCCTTCCTTCCTTCCTTCCTTCCTTCCTTCCTTCCTTCCTTCCTTCCTTCCTTCCTT
>JANIJG010019792.1:48197-78017 GCA_024611175.1 Megaceryle torquata | reverse complement strand
CTTTTCTTGTCCATACTTTCTCACATTAAAGTTGTTGGGTGTTTGGTTTCTTTTTATTTGTTTTGGGGGGGTTTTTTTGGGGGGGGGCGTTGTTTTTTTTTTGGTTCTGTTTTGTTTGTTTGTTTGTTTGGTTGGTTTTTTTATTGTTTTAATATGCATAGGAAACAATTTAGGAGAAGACCAAATTATTCCTCCAAGTGAAATCTGTAGAACCGGCAAGAGACTGGGAAAATTCATCCACGTGAAACAAGTAGAGAATTTCTTTTTTTCACTTTTTTTTTTAAAGGGAGGAATTGTCATTTCTCAGAACATGAGTGAGACAAATGGCATTTATCTGTGTGTTCCTAAAGCAGCTGTATAGATATGTTCACATTGCAGGTCCTTCTTGCCACTTCTGTTTGCATGGTATCTTTCCTTGATTGCTTGCTAAAGACACAGTTAATCTAGTAAAATGTCTGGCCTTGATTCAGCAAAGATTTAAGCACATAAGAATTAAACACTTCCATTGCAGAGTTCTGCTTTGTGAACTCCGAGATATATGCTTCTGCTCTCATACTGTGGAGTGTCTCTGGTGAATATCCTAAGACCAAGACAGTCTTTTTTTATTACAAAGTCTTTTTTTACTGGCTTTTTTTTTTTTAGAAAACAGCTGTATTCTCCAACTTAATTGAATCCCCAAATTAAATCCCAGTTGCATCTGTAACTCATTGCTCAAGCTCTTCCCTCTTTTTCTGTCTGCTGCTTTTCTTCACATAGGATCTTACTTTTTCTCCTAAGGAAAAATAGATACAGTATGCTCTTCCTTCTGTCACTCTCTTCTCCCTCCCCTAACCCTTTCTCCTTCTCCTCCCCTGTCAAAGCAGCAGGAGTTTCTTGTCTACTTTCCATCTGTACCCCTTCCACTTGCCCCAGTGACCCCATGTTCTGTTTTTCTTCTTATTCCTCTACTCCCTTATTCTCTTTCTTAACATCTCACTGTCCTCTGGCTCTTTTCCACTGCAATATAAGTGAGCATTTGCCTCTTAAAAATTGCACCTTTGACCCTACTTGGTTCTTCATATCATATCTCATCACCTATCTCTTCTTCATTCCTAAGCTCATTGAAGGCGCTGTTTATAATTACTGTCTGGAGACCCTCTTCTGTGATCCCCTCCTATAACTCCTACACTTTGGCTTCTGTTCCATGCTTGCAACTGCAACAGCTCTCACCAAACTCCCTGATGACAACATCTCAGAAACAGTAGTCTATTCTCATTCTTCTTGACTTGTCAGTAGTGTTCGCTGCAGTTGACCAGACTCTTCTTTAATCTTGTCTATTGTTGCTTTACGTGGCTTTGTCTTGATAATTTTCTTCCTTTGAAGCAGTTCTTCAGCATGTTCTTCAAAGTTGCATGGATGGAGATCTTGGGGCTCTGCTTTGGCTGGACTCTCTTTTAATGCCTTATAGGCTATTTCATACATGGAAAAGAAAATGTAACAGCCAAACATATGTGTGTCTAACAGATCTACCATCCTATTGAAACCTATTTCCTCTCACTTAAGCTTATTAATTTGGAACCACACAAATGCAATTACAAAACATCCCAACTGGTGCTGCTTTTGCTTTAGGTGTCTTGGCAAAAATGCTCAGACCAGACACATGATTATCTTCCCTCTTTCACATAGGCATGCATATTTTCTCCTTTCATATGCTAGGCTTTCTGTACCCCTGCTAGCTGTACTGAGCCCTTGCCAGCATCTGTTCCAGCTTGCATTACTTTTTCTAGAAATGACTCAAATTGGATCTCTTATTTTCAATAAGAATATAGCAAAATCTTAAAAATTGAATTAATATTTTATATCCTTTACTAAAAAAAACGTATCTTGATAAATGTTTTGAGTGCATGTTACTCTTTACAGACTCATTTTAAGCACTTCACTTTCTTTGTCATTACCATCAATTGAGTTTCATTCTTAATGCTTTTTCTTTTGTATTAATAGTACCAAGAAATTTAATATTATCACCACACCTCTACTTTTTGTGCCAATTCATTACATGAAAATATTAGGTAACATTCTGCCAAGCTCATCCTTGATGAACTCTGCTGAAAACCAGTTCTTTCATTCTCTACAGGACTTTGTTCTCTCTGGTAGGAAGTTCTTTACCTGTCAAATTCTTTCAGTAATCCCTATTTTCCCTGGTTTGATATTGAATATCAGATGCCCAGATAGATTATATCTATCATATTTTCCTTGTTTAAAATATCAGTCTAGTCACAATGGTGTAAGCATACAGAGTTCATAATCTCAAACAGATTTGCACATTGTAGTAGGCAGATTCCTCAGGTCACTACATACTTTCATATCCCAGCAGGCCCAGCTGAATTATGTGAGCTCGGGTGAGTTTCTGCTTGCTGGTGTGAACCACAGGGAGTATTCCCTTGTTCTCCAGGTACCTTTCGGCCTGCTTTTACTTTTGTTCGCCCTACTCCGTTCCAGATGTCATTCATGCCACATTATCAGCACTAAATGCATGTCTTCTTGATATAACATATGTAGCAGTTAGGAACATGTAAAGATATATGTATCTAAAGGGAACATGTGCACGTATGTAATGTGTGTTTTGCATTTACTTTGTATTTAGTACTGTTCTTGCTCACTTTATAGTAAGTGCTGTGGCTGATGTTTAAAATAATATCAGTAAAATTCTATCTATTAACTATCTCTAGACACTGTAGTGTTATGTAAAAAGCAGTCATTTGTGTCTGAAATTTCTGGTTGAATTTGAAAAACTGTCTGTAAAAGAAAAAAAAAGTAGTAAATTACGATGAATCATTTTTGAGTTATGTGTCACTAAAAAGCAGGGTACTGTTTAACTGTTAACAGCAGCTACTTTTTTATTCTTTAATGCAGATAAGAAAATTTAGAATTTTGAAACTTAAACAGTTACATCTAAATTGGGGGTGATATGAAGTCTAAGGCCCAGTTTCAAAAACGTGGTTTTCATAATGACATACAGATAATTGAAGTCATGCCTACTAGGCATATGGACTAAAATTATGAGCAGGATGTAATAGACCCAACTGCTTTTGTGGAAACAAAATTAATTTCCATTTCTTTGTCAGGGCTAATCAAGTTCTTTTTAGGTTCAAGGTTTGCTTCATTCTTACTTCTAATTCCAGTGTGCCAACACCGTACCTCCATATAAGGGATGGAATATGTTCTACACATTAAAATGTTGACAGTTTTTCACTATTTTTTTGCCTATTACTCGTCCTAATTTCACATTCTATCAATCAGTTTCTCCTTCAACTGCAAAGAAACAATACATCCTTTACCCTGCAGACGTTGACTACATACAAACTGGCATGCGTTCAATCCTGTTTGCATTATACAGTGTATAATTTTACATTATATCCTTCAGTGCTGAGGGAAAAGGAATGATGGGGGCTCTTGTTCTTCTATTAAGCAGTTGAACAACCTCCCACTGGGACTGGGCCTCTGCCTGCCTCTAAATCTGTTGTAAATCCCTCTACAGCCACACTTATTTTGATTTTAAATGGCTGTTTCTCGTTAGTTTAATCCTATTACTAATCAATTTAAGATAAACAATTAGAAGTTTAATTGGAATTTCATGGCTCTTAATTGTCATTTTAAAAAGGAAATTTAAACCAAATTCTATGCTAACACAGCATTAAGAGTGAACAATGGAGGCTCGGTTGTGGCTTTCAGTTTTTGTTCTTTGTAGAGTTGATAGCTGCTGAGAGACACAGTCTGGCTTCTCAGTTTCTTTTTGATCCAAGATGTAGTTAATCTACAGCTTGCAATGAAGCTGTAGTTCTTCTGGGGCACTGGGACAAAAATGCCAGTACAGATAGAGGGTGAAAGCTACTCCATTCACTACAATTCTAGAGACTTATAAGATGATGGGGTTGTTAGAAGTTGCTTGTGTCCATGTGTTGCTCTCTATGATCCAGGTAGATGGCATAAGGAAGAAAATGGTATCTGTTTCAGTCAGGCAAGGCAAAACTTGATCTGGCTCTAACAAATTCAAAAAGAAGTACCAAGGAAAAAATGAAGTCTTCTGCATCAGCATTTAGCTTGACTGCATTGACAGTCCTTTACATACATGTTACATGCATTGAGCATAAAAATAAAGCTGTAAATCTCTTGTTCTGTGATTTAAAAATAAAATTGATAAACCTGCTATTTTCATCTGATGTAATTTTAACTTTTCATTCAAATATTCATTCTGCATTGACTGATTCAAACATTCAAAATTATATTTAACTTTATATATATATGTATATGTAACATGGATGGGTATAGAGATGCATTTATAAAAGGGAAGTATCTTTGTGTGTTCTTTCTCTTGCAGGTATGTGTCATGTGCATTGGGATGTCCATATGAAGGAAATGTCATACCAGCTAAAGTGGCAGAAGTAAGAGAAACTTCTGGCTTGTCTTTTTCATTATTCAAAAATACATTTTAAAATGTCTATAAGTAATATTCAATATGTAATCCTAAAAAAAGTTCTTTAATGGACAGAAGTTAAAGAAAACAAACACAAAAATTAGCTAATAGTAAAATTTGACTGTGTATGTTGACTGCAGTCAATGTTAGGAAAATAGTATGATTTGATTGTTATCAATCATAAGGAAAAATATCACGTGCTATTTCCTCCAAAAAGAAGGTAAGGAAATGCTTAGGGAAATAAATTCAAGCATGTATGTCAGTAGACCATGCTGTATGAGATGATTTCCAGCACAACCTCTTGCAAAGGGTATTTGCTTTTAATTCTATTTTATGCTGGGATAAGCATACTGTGCTGTCTGCTGGTAGAGGCACTGCTACAACACTGTGCTTCAGACAAGTGTTGTGTGATTGACACATGAACCAAAATCATCCCCAACATGACTTCCTTCTGCTTCACTTCCTTTACAGCTATGGTAAAATAAGCTACACCTTTCCTCCCCACCCCCTTTTCCCATTTAGGATAAAGAAGAAGAAAGACAATGTCTTAGTCCAGGCTTTTTTTCCCCAGCAAAGAAAGAGATGAGTGAAACACAAGTGTTAAACTTTGATGCAGAGAGCATCAAAGCTGAAATGGACAGTAGAGAAAAAAGTGGAGAGAATTGAAGAGACACAAGACAGAACACACTGGCCTTCCTCCTGGAGAATAACTTGTCTTCTCTGCTACACTTAATCACCTACTTTTGGTGATCTGGCAGAATCTCCAAAGCACATTTTTTTCTCTTTGTAGCATTAGCAGCTAGTCAGCGTTTGTCTGATATATTGTGTTCTGCATGTGTGGCTTTCAGGTCCTGTTCTCCTACATCTCCTAATATACATTCCAGATGGAACTTGTGATAATACTTCCCCCACAGCAGCCACATATACTCACAGTCTTTGGGAAAAAAAACCAAACAAACAAACAAAAAACCCACTCTAAATTGAAAGATATGCAGTATTTCTAAATTAATTTGCTTTAGTATGAAGTGAAAGTTAGAAATGACACAGCTTTAGTTAGAGCAGATGACAGATTCAGCTGTGCTGGTGGTAAATTGCTTACTTCAGTATCATGTTCCCCAATAGGCTTCTTTCCATGTGTTACTTGTTTTTTAACTTCTCTCCTTGCATAGAAGAGCTCCTTTCAGTTTGCCAGTGGGAGTGCAACTTAATGTTCCAAGCCTGCAAACTCTTACTAACACAGGTATTTTATTTTCTGTCTTCATCCTAGTGTCTTCTTGTGTACCTGTACACCACTGTGTATGTATTTAAGAATAAAGGCTGCCTCATTAAAGTTATTTAGGTCCTGATTCAGCAAGCACTGGTGTTTGTATTGAAGCATCTGATTAGCTTTTAATGGATGTTACATAACACATGCACTCATTCTTTGCCGAATCAGAATTATCAAAATTACTGTCTGTCTTGCTAAATCCTTTCAGAGATCTGCCTCTCTGGTCTCATCATCTTTCTTGGGATGGGAGTGTGTGACTCCCTTGACTGTGCATTGCAATCAGCATCTGTGTCTGAAAAGTTTAGACTCTTTCCTCTCCAGTCAATGACAAAGATAAATTTTAATATTTTAAACCAAAGATCTTTTTAACTGAAACAAAACCAGCTAGGGGAGGTGGCTTATTAACCAGATTACATGCATTTCTGGCTTACTAGGTACAAAACTGGTTTATACACAGTTATCTAGTCAGTGCAAACTTGAGATGCCTTCAGACTTCTAGAATTCATCTGGTACATCCATATGTTTATTTAAAAAAACCCAAACATATCTCATCTATTAAAACCATAAACTGCTTAGTCCTTTTTTATCACTCTTTTTCTTGAAATGAGGTCACTGTTTAACTATTTATCATCCTGTGGTTTGTGAATTTCAACCTTAGGTGAGTAAGGTCTGAAAGCTGTTGGAGCACTGTAATAAGATCCTTGAAGCCATTGTATTACCTATTGTCTTCCAGTCGTATATTTGATTGTTTTTATCTTCCTGCCTCCTTTCTCTCCTTAGCTTCCTTTTAACCTAGGCCACTGAATTAATACAAGTATTATCCAGCATACAGATAGATAAGCTACAGAAGATGTACCTAATCTTATTTGAATGCTGTTGGATTATTACAAAGTTTCCTTTACACCACACGGACTGCACTGTGTGTTTATGCTGTTATTTGCCTAAAATCATCTGTAACTCAATTACTCAATTATGACCTTTTGTATTCAGTTTTTAGATATTACTACCAGTGGTAGGATTGTTTGCATGCCTAAGAAGTTGCAGTGTTGGGTCACCAACTCCCATTTTGATCAATGCTTGGTGTCAGGGCAGTGCTTCTATGCAGAGTAGCACAAGATCCATACATAGTAAAACTTCTCAGTGGTGCATAATACAACCCTCTTCAATCAACAAAGCTGCAAACTCATAATCACATTCTGATTACACTGATAAAACAGTGTGTTCTCTTCTCCCACACCTTCCTCCCAGAAATCCACAATTAAAACTTGCAAAATTGTAACTAATGGACTGCCTCCTACTATCGTAGGATATAAAATCCAACACGAAAACCTCCTTTTCAGCTTCCAAGCTTGCACATTCTTCTTGAAATTGTAGATCTCTTTTTAAGGATCGATTTAAGGTTAGATCATGACAAGTCAGTGATGATGCTCAGCTTCTTAGCAGAGTTTCCCCCTCTCTACTTTCATCTTTAAGAACTTTATTTTCAGAAGCTGGAAGACCATGCAACATAATTTATAGTAGTTTATATAATTTGTCATCACTGAAATGCTCATCTAGAAAATCAGGAATTAAAAAGCATATGAGAAAAAAATACTGTCTGCTTCTTTTACCCTGACCTTAAACAAAAAGTGAAGTTTGAGGATTGGCTAGGGGTATTGTACCATTAACTGCAGATGATTTTTTTTTATTTACGCTAGTCCTGTGAAAACACCTGCCCTGTATTGATATAAAAATATACTGCAAGATAAAATCTATTTTTTTTCAGTCTGGTGTTATGTCCCTTTCATACAGCATATATTGAATTTATGTTTATGTGAACCAGGGGCTCTGTGATATTAAAGCACAAAGTTTTGCTACCTTTGCAATAGTCATAGCACTTCCAAGCTTTAATAAAGTGGAACAATTTGGACCATTTGAAGTTCTTTTTCAGCTGCTCCTTGAATTAAGTGAACAGCAATATTAATCCAGCATTTCCAAGACTGCTGGTGCAGCACTTTGTCAGCTTCCTCAGACATATTCACAACAATCCCTCTGATGAAGTTCTGGAATTGCTTTAACAGCAGGGTGCAGGGCAACTGAAGATGTCTTGGAAAGGGTTATATTTTTTCATTTCTAAAGAGCTGATTTCCAGATTGGGATTCTGTTCCAGTGGAGTGGTCTTTCAGGACTGCTGATACACAGTGGGGACAAATGTACTCAGCAACTGAAAATAAGGTGAAACCCTTTACAAATAAATTCAAGAAAACTAAGATGGAAAGTTCCTACATTCAATTTCTAAAGCAATATTTTTGGTGCAAACATAATTTTGTACTTCTGAGATACAATCATTATGAAGCCAGACCTCAATTCTCTTATTCATACAAAAAACTTCTCAAAGATATAATTGCAGAAACATTTAGGGATCTACTTACATACTTAAGAACTATTTTTGTAGGGTTTTGCTTGATATTAAGAAAAAAAACCCCACAAATTTAAAAACTAGTTTGTTAATTAAGTTACAGTTTTGCTCTGTTAGTATTTTAATGTTTGATTTCATGAAAAGCAGGCACAATTAATAACTGCATGTTAAACTTCATTTTTCATTGGTGTTTTCAGTGCCAAGTGAAATCAAGATAGGGCTTCTTGTTAATTATTTATTGTCTTAGTTCAACCATGCGCTTGGCTCCATGTAATAAGCAAACAAAAGGGCAGGTCTTTACCCTGCACAATTTGTAAGCTAAAAAGTACGTGGAGAAAATCAAACAGCTGGGAAATCCCCAGAGAAAGGAAAATGTTGGGAAAGGGCTTGACAGGCACTTAATTCATAGTGTAAAGTCTTACTTATTTGGATTTTGTGAGAGAGTCAAAAAGCAAGTTTTTTGATGGATTTGGTTTTGTAGGTTATTTCATGTACAGAAGTGGAACTGTAAGTTAAAAACAAGAGGATCTATGGAATATTCTGTTTGGGTGACAATTTTTAAGCATGAATAGAGGGTTTCTCATACACAGGTCCACTTCGTTGGGTCAAAACATGAAACCTGAAGAAGAGAAGTGTGTCCTTTTTAATATGCGTTCTTGATCCTCTTTTATATTCTTTTATCCTGACCTTTTCATGTTTCTGTTTCTGATCAGGTATCTAAGCGGCTGTACAGTATGGGTTGTTATGAAATCTCTCTGGGGGACACAATTGGTGTGGGGACTCCTGGAAGTATGAAAAGAATGTTGGAAGCTGTTATGAAAGAAATTCCTCTGAGCGCTCTTGCTGTTCACTGTCATGACACATATGGCCAGGCGTTAGCCAATATCCTCACAGCCATACAGGTAACTCAGGTTCTCCTTTGGTAGATATGATAATAGTAGTCTTAGATTAATTCAAATACAAAGTTTTTGAAAATTTCAGACTTAAAGAAATTACTAGGAAAGAGGCAATTACTACACTTTCAGAAAGTACTGCTCACACATTGGATTGTCTACAGGCATTACTGCTGTTGCTTTTTCAAGAAAATTTTGGTTCTTATTTACTTACTTCAATTCCATACAGAGATCACTAAGAAACAGTGATGATTATTATATTCTATTGATTTTGGATGAATGAGGGAGATAAAATATGATTTTTTTCTGATGTCTTAGTTTAGGAACATCTGTACATTCATTTTTCACTAAACTAAAATTTCTCTTTTACAAAGTTATCTAAATAGAAAATAGAATAATGCATAATTCTTGATTTCAGATGGATATATCTATAAATTTTGGTAATTGTGGACATAGACAGAGTGGTCTAGATAATTTCATCACTGTTAACCTCCCTTCAGTAAGCTTTTTTGTTTATACCTTCCAAATAGGATTAGCAATAACTTTATATCCCTTTTAGACTTTCAAATCTGTGCCTAAATAATTAGAAATAGTTAATTTCCATATTTTCCCCTTTATATATTAAGAATGAGACACAATGAAGAAATAGACTACAAATTCCAATATAGTTTTTGTAAGGATATAATCTTGAAAAATATCTTCATGTGTACTTGCAATCCTAAGGAGACCTATTTTTACTAAATATTACAGAATCAAAAGCTATTTACAAATATTAGGCCATATTGCTCTATTGTATATTTAATGGCATTTTTGCTTCCTTGCAATTAACGCAGCTATTTTTAAGATTCAGTTTAATTTGTCCTAATCTGTTATTTTGGCAGAGCTCATGTTATGTTGCTTAGAAGTAACAGCAGTGTGTTAACAGTATTAGTGATATAATGAACAAGAAGGAACAGGGAAATGTTTCATCGTGGGAATCTCTGTTTGAATGACAAAATCTGGTAAAAAAAGCAGTTCTAACTTTTACTCACAGTGTTTCTATTGACTCTTACTCACTTCAACTGTTGTAAATGTGTGTGTATGTACCATGGGATAAATAAATTGCTAATGTCACAGTTAGCTTCAGTTGCAGATGTAATAGCTAAAAGCATGAAAACCCCTGAGCATGGGAGGAGTTCACCCATAAAAATACTTGAAGCATTGTTTTTCAGATCCTTCCACGAAATAATTGCTGTCATGGTGCCTACTAAACACTGAACGATGGCTATGCTTTGTTTACCGCAGTATTTGTTGTGATTCTTGTTTGGGGTTTTCCTCTTGCTCCTATCTTTTTATTTACTTCTTAAATCAACTATGTAAGAGTTCAATATGGAAAAAAGTTCTTAGGTACCTAATGTGCAGTTCAGGCTAATTAACATGTGAATTCAAGAGAGCAATAGACCTAAAAAAGTCCCTGTATAGCCTTCTCAGATTTCTGGGAAGCAAGGAGTACCTGAGACCACAAGAAAACTTCCCTATGTGCTCAAGTTCTGCTACAGTACATGTCTAAAGGTGTGGTGTTTTTGGCTGAGCTAACTTGTCATAGCCTTTGCCAAAAGTCCTTGATGAAGCAGGAATTACATAGTCTCTCTGACTGGCTTTGTGCAAGCAGCTCCTTGGCTCACTCTAAAGGCAGGTCTCCAGGCTCTCGGATCCTCAGTTGGGGCCTGCACATCACAACATCCTCTCCTGTCTCTAGTCAAAGAAACAAGGCAACTAGCAGTGAATTATAGCTAAGCAGTACACTTTGGAAAACAAGACAATTTTTACAAGTCAGCCCAATGGTAAGTGCCAAGGCCAGCAGATCAGAGAGCCCAGGTCACTTCTAGCTTTTGCTCTCAGGCTTGCCTGTGCTTTCCACTCTGACAAAGATACATGAATGGAAAACTAGTGGAGTAAAACCCCTTGTCTTCCAACTCAGCCATTCATTTCATAGACCAGACCACTCCACAGGCACAGTTTCTTACCCTTCCTCCTTTATGGGTCCGTGCAATCCACACAATATTTCATCAGGAGTAAAATGTGTTTGAGGGGTTATAGAAATAATGGACTACAGTTATTGTTTGAAAATAAGGTTAAAATCATTCAGCAGGAAAAGTACACTTTTCCTAAGGCACTGCAGACTAGAACCTCAGGCCGAGTTGTATTATATATTGTATTTCCTAAGAATTAATGAATGACAGCTGGAAAACCACAAATCAGTCTGCACTAATTCAGGCATTGCTTCGATGGACGATCTCCTAGGAGTGGAAAGAGGTGCTGGTGATTCAGTAAGTGATTTTTTATACAGATCACATTGTTCCGTGCAGGATTATGCTACCCAGAATATTTCCTTTTGTTTGGGGCTGATCCAAAGTCATCTAGAACTGACAGGCCGTATCTGTATAAGAAATTAGCAGGGAAGTAGTCTTGTAATTTTAGTATTCAGTTTTATGTGTTTTTTTTTTTTTTTTTTTTTAACAAAAGAATAGGTAGTGAAAGATGGGAGAAAGATTAGCCAACTTTTAAAGGATAAGTAATTTTCAAAGTTGTTGAAGTAAATAATGTAAATAGAAAGCATTGCCTAAAGAAAGGAAATTTCACTTTCTTTTATGAAGAGAATATCTGCAAAAATGTGAGGAACATGAAGTGATGCTTCAGAAAAAAAGGCTAAACATTTAAAGTAGAGACATGACTGGCTTTTAGTTAAATGGTATCAGAGCATGCAATTTACCAAAGAGACATTCAGAAGATAGCAAGTGATGTGGCAATCTGGTTAGCGGTTGTGGTATTTTTAGTAAAATTGCATATGTGGGCTAGTTAATGTGACCAACACAAAATGTAGCTAAAAGAAATAGTAAAACATTTACAGGAAAATTTACAGACCTCCAAGGAAGGGTAAAAAGATGGGACAGGAAACTTCTCTGCTGCAGAGGCCCCAGTAAGGTAGACCATTGATCTGAGGAGATTTGAGTTACCTTGACAATTGACTCCTGTAGTGTGTACAGAATAGGTAAGAAAGGGGAAGTTTTTTAAAATGGAAGTGATACAGAATTCTTTTCTTGCATAGCTTGTGTTGTTGCCAGAAATAGCTTTGTCTGTTTTCGTAGCACATAGCCGAACATGAGAAGGAATATGCTAAGAGGCAAAGAGTAGTTTTGGCCAGCAGTGATACCTCAATGAATGAAACAATTGCATGGTAATCCCAAAGAATTTTATCAAATTCAAATCACTATTGTAATTCATTAATATAAACTGATACTAGGATTAAATCCTAACTCAGAGAAAACAAGCATAAAACTCTAATGCCTTAGAGGAAACAAGGATTTTTACCACCTTGTGTAATGATTTCCACCTTATTGACACAGTGAGGTGAATGTGATTGACGATTTTCCAAATGAAATTACTTTTTGGTAGTACCTTATTTTTTCCAGAAAACTGGAATTTTAGACCCCCCAAAAAATCCACATTTTAGTACCAGAAACAGAGTTTATCAAGCCTGTAATTAAACTTTCAAGGTTCAGACTGCAAAATCTAAATTTGTGAATACTGGTTTTCATTACAAACATTATAATATATCCCCTTACAGACAGTTTAAGATATTTAATAATATTCCTTTAATGTCTTTAAGATCCTTGAATTTTAAAGATTAAATAAACTTTATTAATTTAAATAGAAATGGCTGACTGCTGACCTCTTCCCTTCACCACTTAACTAAATAGATCCTAGCCCCTTTAGTGCATGGTGAGATTCCACCCAAAACCAGCTCCTAGATGTAAGTACCTACCTTGTCCTTTTTTTTTTTTCAAATACAGGATTTGCTGTTTGTGGCTATTGAGTTTACCTGCAGCAACAGGCTGTCAAGATCCCTTTCAGCAGGTGGTTAGAGGCCACGTTGCTGCTCAGATCTCTTGTCCAGGAGTTGCTTCCTGCTAAGGAGCCTCAGTGGAGGCTCCCTCTCCTTCACTTGGCAGTAGCTTTAAACCTGAAGCTCTTGTGCTTGGCCCCCACCTGAGCTACTCTGCATCAGCATTGCAGTTGAGGTGGCTCCCAGTCTTGTACTTCACTGATTCTCACCTTCATCCTCACCCACTGGTTTGATTTACTGGTTTAGTGTCAGACTTGGGTGATATCTGACTGTTTCTGGTCACTGTTTCCAGACCTGCTCCAGACCTTGGATCACAAACTGGACTTCCTGGCTCTTTTTTAGTGAGGTTGGCACTGCTGCCTGCCTAGCTGTGACTCTTGGCTCCTTGCTTGCCTTCCTTTGTGTAAGAGTTTGTTCTTGCTACTGCTTGAAACAGTTCAGTCTTTAGAGGAGGGATTAGCAAACAGTATCTTGAAATGTTGAAATTCCCCCTTTTTCATAACTGTAAACCAAACACGTATCTGAGCTGTTACCTCCTGAATGGTTGCTTGGACAGGGCCACAAAATTAATAGAGATGTTAAAGGTAGATAAGCTTTGTTGCAAAATGCTGTATTAGAAGAGAGAAATGAGGATATGATTTAAGTAAAAATTAAGCAGTAAAACTAAAACCTCTTGATTCCCTGATTTTCTGAGTATGAAACAGCAATCAAAAAATCCACAGCATGCTGACTAACAAATCAGAGACTTTAAAAAGAGAACAAAAAAAAACCAGGAATAACTCAAAGCATCATTAATTCAAGTATGTACATTTATTTATGTGCTAATATAAATGGTCACCATTTTGGGCAATCAAAATTTAGGACCCACCTGGACACATGTTCCTGTGTGACCTGATCTAGGTGGTCCTGCTCTGGCAGGTGGGCTGGACTAGACAATCTTTTGAGGTCCCTTCCGATCCCAAACAGTCTGTGATTTTGTGACTAATTATCTGCCTACAGCCTAGATTTAACAGACATCTGTATTCCTTCACTTTCTCCCTGTAAACCAAAGTGTATGCACAGTCCTTGAATAAGGATTTAAAATCTTATGTCCTGTCTACCAGCTTTATCTACCATTGACTCCTGTGTATTATGTTAATCACTGGTAGTTGAACAACTTCTTCCTAATGGCCATTGTTAGAAGTATAAATTTGGTATACATCTACATCTGTAAACTCCCGTCTAAATCATTAGCAGCCTAAAATTGAACATTCAAGATGGTATCAAGAAAGAAAGAAAAAGAGAGACAGCGTATCATTCTTTATTTGTAGGAATTGCTCTTTTTAATTCCCTGCAAAGCACAATCATTCATTGCTGTAGTGTAGCAGAATAAATTTACACTTCTGTTATAAGGTAGAGAAGATAAGCAACCATGAAAATGTATGAAGCCTTCATGTACTTATTGTGATACACTTGAGCTAGGAATTTCTCATGTAACAGTAATTAAAAGCTTTGTAGCTGAGGAGGGCAGTCTAGCCATATTTGTTTCTTGCTACACAGATTAAAAAATGCTGGTTTGGGGGAGTTACATACAAATTGAGGAAATGAACTTGTATGTTAGTGGGATGCCAGAGTTCTTGCTTGAATAATACATTAAATACCATTATGATTTTGTTTTATTATCAGTAATGTGCTAGGGTACCCCCTGCCTGGCAATGAAATTATTTACATCTGATTTTTAACTGAGCAAAAATAGTCATGATAGTTTAGTCAAAATTTTGACACTGTACTAAAGGCATTTTTTTTAAACTCGGTAAGGAGGAATTGTATGAAATTAATGAAGTACAGGAGGCAAGAACCATAATGTCTTGGCTTGTCTTTTCCTGATTTGACATGTCACTGTGCACATCACTTTTTTTTTTTTTTTAAATATATATATTGTTTTTATTTGTAAATAAAGCTCATCCCTCTCAGTTTGTCAAATGCTAAGAAAACCTACAGAATAAGAAAATCACACAAGTGCAAATTATTCTTATTAAGTTTAGATTTAATTTTTTTTTTAATTGAAGGTTAGAAACTGAATAGATTTTAAATTTTATATAGAATGTAATTTTGAGATTGAAAAAGCTAAGATAGATGAGTGGGCAAGTGATCAAAATAAATACATTCCAAATCAAGTTATCTGAGTTCTGTAACACTCCGTTTCCTTTCCCCTGCACAGCCTGACACTCAGAAGAATTTATGTAGCACAATGTGAGGGTGGGAAAGACTTACTCTGTGAAGCATGCACATATTCTGGGATCTTCAAACAATGATAATATTTTTGCATTCCTCTTTTGAGAAATGCATAGAAATTGAAAGGTTTCAGAAGAGCTCACAAAACAGCACTTTCCTGTGCTGTTTACAAGGATATGCTAGGAAACTGCTGAAGACTTAACAGGGATCTCCAGAAACTAATTTCAAGGTTAGACAGGGAAACATTAGAAAACACAGCTTGACTGAGAATAGCTGTATGGGATTCAGGAAGGGCTGGTCATGCTTCAATATTTTGCTGGAATTCTTTGAGGCAGTCACTGCCAAAGAAGACAAAGGATATACAGTGGCCATCATATGCTTTGATTTTTCAGAAAACAATTTACAGTGTTCCGCACTGGAAGTTAATATTAAGGCGTGGAAATCTAAAAAGTGGAAAGTTGGCTAAGTGGCAGGAAACAAATGGAGTTATGAAATGGAATTTTCAAGCTGGAAAGCACCCATCAGCAGGGTTTGGAAGTATTGGCCTGTGGGTCCCAGGTTTTCCTGCTTAAATGAGTAATTTGCAATACCATAATGCTCATGTTAAGGGCAATTGTTCTAACTTCTAGAAATTAAACACTTCATATTTTAGATTTTCATTGTGAGAAACAGGATAGCTAGAACAATTTGTAAGTGTATAACTGTGTAATATTAGTATAAAACTGTAATATTCTAAAACATGCAAAAGAAAAATGTTGGGATCAAAAGTAAGAGTATAGGAATACACATAATTTTATGTAAAGCAAGAGATTACTTATTGCAACTTGCCTGTCTGTTTTAATAAGGATTTTCCTAGAGCTTTCTACTTTTGGGTTTCTCTAGGAACTAATTTATCCTAGGCACTTACCAGGTATTTTCTGGGTTGGAAATGTAAACAATACTGTTGAATTATTTTTCAATAAACTAAAAGAGTTGTTTACAATAACACAAATTCTTTAGAAAACATCAGTTTTCTGTTTCCTTTTATTCTCCTCACAGAAACAACATAACACCTAGGTAAAGCTAGCAATTAAAAAAAAATCAAATGTTTGAGATGAAGGAGTATGTGATATTAGGAAAGTAAAGTGTGAGAGGAATTGTTTGGGTTTAAAAGCTAACAAGGTAGAGATGAATAAGACTGTGTGTTCGACAGCAGGTAAGTTAGGGTGAAAATAGCAGGTCAATTGTAAAAAGGACTGCAAGGTTTCTGTGAAGAAAACTTAAAAAGAGGGTGTTTTCTTGAACACCTGTGTTTTATCAAATAATATTGCTACTAGGAGCAGTCAGCTAGTTACTTTTTTAACTGAAAAACAAACTGCACAAATGAATAAATCAGATTTACATATGGGAAGAAAATGAAACCATAGGCATTCATACTGAAAATCTGAGAGGTGTTTTGCAGTATTTTCTCTGTTTTTTCTTTTTTTTTTTTTTACTTTTTTATAGGTACTGTTTTTACATTGTTGCTTGTAATTTCAGCAAATAAGAAGGCAAATGAATGGGCAGTACTTCTCTTGCTTTTTTCTCAGATCAGGACAAAACACATAGAAGACCTTTATTGCTTTCTGCTGCTTTTTACAGGATGTGCATGGTATGCAATTTCTGAAGAGCTGAAAGATTTTTACATTTCTACCTATGCTTCAGAAAAACTTAATAATCTGATAGTTCACTAATACATTTCTCATTGCTATTATTACAACTGTTACGCTACTACTAGAAAAAACAAACAAACAAACAAAACCAAACCAACCAAACTTTAAAAAGTAGACTTTCTTGAAAGATTTTTATTCTTTTAACTTTGTAGGATAGGAAAAGGAATATATTTGTTATTGTATACTGAAATAACAGCCAGTGTTCCCGAGGCAGAGATATATTTACATTCATATACCAAAATGTTGCATGTATGTTTTGGTGGTTTTTATTTTGTTATTTTAAATGAAACTTGGTATATTGTAAATGATTAACAAATCTACATTCTTCTAGATGCCTCTAATATGATGATTGAATTTCAGAAGCTTTCAACCCTAGTTACTGAACCATCAAACCTCAAGTCTAAGCCTGTTTCAGGATACTAATCAGACAAAGAAATCCTTCATCCGTTACAGATTACTCTCATCTCCAAAATCCCTCAATAGGGCTGACTTGGAGCAGTAGAGAGAACTTCCCTTTGGCTTACAATCAAACCTCAACTGTCATTTAAAACATTTTTAAACCTTGAATTTCACATGTAAATCTATGCAACTTTCTTTATAACTCTGCAAGTTGATAGAGATTTATCCCTCTAGGTGTAAATGGAATATGAAATCACTGCAGCAACTAGAGAAAGAAAATCTGAAGTGGTTTTACTTTTCTATCTTAAAGCCAAAGATAATTTCTATACTAATAACATTGAAGCTGTGGATTTGTAGAAAGAATTACTTTCACCCAGATACTCTATGCTCTTTTCCCTTTTTTTGTGCTTGTATTGTCCTTGCATACTTCTGCTGTTTTCTTGGAATGCTGTTTTAATGTAGCTTTCCTAATCACATCTTAAATGTTTTCATTTCTGAATTTCCCATCCTGTAATTGTCATTCTTTTGCACATTTCATTCTTCAGTGTTAGTGGTGCTTTCCAATTTCAGCTTCATTGTTCAATTTCTGATTCATTAAATCTAGAAACAATGTCATATTGATTTGGTTGACCAGTACCTAAAGGGGATTCTAACATTGCTTTCATTACTGTGTGCATATTTCTCCTCTTGTGAAAGCACTTCTTCTCATGCAAAATTAAACAGATTCAGATAACTTGCTTTAAATTATTCTTAGGTCTTCATTAGATTCTGTTCTGCTGCATCACTCTCTAGTTGTCATATCTGGAACTATAGTTTGTAACAGGGAAATGAATTAGTATTAGCAGAGTATGAGCAGACAATTCTGCCTTGTTTCACCTTTTCACAGGATCACAGAATGTAAGAGTTGGAAGGGACCTCTGGAGATCAGCTAGTCCAACCACCTTGCTGAAGCAGGTTTGCTTAAAGTAGGTTGCCCAGGACCACATCCAGGTGGGTTTTTAATATCTCCAGAGACGGACACTCCACAACCTCTCTGGGAAGCCTGTTTCAGTGCTTTGTCGCTCCCACAGTTAAAGTTTTTCCTCATGTTCAGATGGAATTTTCTGTGTTCCAGTTTGTGCCTGTTGCCCCTTGTCCTGTCACTGGGGACCACTGAAAGGAGTCTGGCCCCATCCTCTTGACACCTGCCCTTTAGATACTGATAAGCATTGATATGATCACCTCTCAGTCTTCTCTCCTCCAGGCTAAAAAGACCCAGGTCTCAGCCTTTCCTTGTAAGAGAAATGCTTCAGTCTCCTAATCATTCACTGGACTCTCTAGTGTTACCTTTCTTTTGAACTGGGGAGCCCAGAATTGGACACAGTACTTCATATGTGACCTCTCTAGAGCAGAGTAGATGCAGAGGAGAACATTGATCAACCTGCTGGTCATACTCTTCTTAATGCACCACAGGATACCATTGGCCTTCTTGGCCACAAGAGCACATTTCTGGATCATGTTCAACATGTTACCCACCAGGACTCTCAGGTCCTTTTCCGTGGAGAAGCTTTACATCAGGTCAGGCCCTAACCTGTTCATGGGTTTATTCCTCCCCAGGGGTAGGACTCTACACTTGCCCCTGTTAAATTTCATGAGGTTCTCCTCTGCCCAACTTTCCAGCCTGTCCAGGTCTCACTTAATGGCATCACAACCTTTGGTGTGTCAGCCACTCCTCCCAGTTTTGTATCATCAGCAATCTTGCTGAGGGTATACTCTATCCCTTTATCCTGGTCATTGAACAAAACTGGACCCATCACTGACCCCTGGGGAACACTGCTAGTTACAGGCCTCCAACTAGACTCAGCTCAGTCATTCAGTTTCTATCCACCTCACAGTCCACTCATATATGCTTCCTAAGCTTATCTATGAGGGTGTTATGGGAGACATTGTCAGAAGCCTTGCAGAAGTCAAGGCAGACAACTTCTAGTGCTCTCCCCTCATCTACCCAGCTGCTCATGCCATCATAGAAGGCTGTCAGATTAGTCAAACATGACTTCCTCTTGGTGAATCCATGCCGACTACTTCTGATGACCTTTTCCTCCGCACACTTAGAGATGACCTCTGGAATGAGCTGTTCCATCACATTTCCAGGGATGGAGGTGAGGGTGACTGGCATGTAGTTTCCTGGGTCATCCTTGCCTTTTTTGAAGACTGCAGTGACATTGTCTTTCCTCCACTCCTCAGGCACCTCTCCAGTTCTTTATGACCTTTCAGAGATGATGGAGGCTGGCTTAGCACTAACATCAGCTAGTTGCTTCAGCACTTGTGGGTGTATCCCCTCAGGGACCATGGATTTGTGGGTGCCCAATTTGCCTAAATGTTCTCTAACCCAATCCTCCTCGACCAAGGGAGACTCTTCTCCAGACTTTCTCCCTTATGTCCAGGGACTGGGATTCCTGAGGGCTGAGTCTTAGCAGTAAAGACTGAATCAAAGAAGGCATTCAGTTACTTGGCCTTCTCTGTATCTTCCATCACTAGGTCTTCCACCTCATTCAGCAGCAGGCCCACATTTTCCCCATTCTTCCTTTTGCTACTGATGTACTTGAAGAAGCCCTTCTTGTTTTCTTTTATAACCCTTAATTCAAAGTGGGCCTTAGCCTTCCTTATTGCATCCTGCATACACTGGCAATGTTCCTATATTCCTCCAAGTGACCAGCTTCTTTTTCCACATACCATAAACTTCCTTCTTCCATTTGACTTTTTCAGAATCTCCTTGTTCATCCCTACAGATCTCTCGCCTCCTTTGCTTGATTTCTGACTTATTAGAAATGCACCAATCTTGAGCTTGGATTAAGTGGTGCTTGAATATTAACCAGTTCTCTTGGTCCCTCCCACCTTCTAGAGCCCTAACCCATGGGATTCCTCCAAGTATGTCTTCAAAGAGGCCAAAGTTAGCTCTCCTGAAGTCCAGGGTTGTAATCCTATTTATTGCCCTGCTTCTTCCACATAGGATCATGGATTTTGCCAGCTAATAAGAGACTTACAAAGTAATACTTTCAAACAAGTCTCTAATAGTGTAGAATATATTTTAGATACAAAACCAGCAGATTATGGGTGAATTTGAGGATAATACTCTATACAGTCTTTTAGCATCTACCTCCCCTCTCCTTTGTTCTCCTTTGTAATACCTTTTTGCTGTTCTTTGTCTCCATCACTGCTTAAGCAGAGTAAATATCCTTCTGGCAGCTCACTGGCAAGAAGGGAGAATAATGTGAACAGTTACCATGCTCCTACATTCACCTAATTTTAGTATTTTCCCTGGCACTTATGTCAATTTTTTCCTCTCTTTCACTGTTTTCCTAGTCATTGTTTGGTAGTTGTAAGTCCACATGGCCAGAGAAATAGTCTTTTTACAGACCTCCTTATATCATCCCGACTGTGTCTTGTTTAACGTGACTATTTAAATGGCCAAGAGTCAGCATCATCCAGTTCTGAAGTGGACTGGGCAGTAATCCAGCTCTTTCTGTTAGAGACAGACATTCGTTTTTTTGGACTAGAAACAAATTACTTCCAAATGCTGGAAATGTAAGAAGGCTTTTCAAAAAAGGTTTTCAGGTGTTTATAGAACAAATTAGTATAAAATAGTTTTCAAAATACTAAGCCCTATTTAAAATAAATATTTGGTACTTTCAGGAGTTGTGAAAATACAGCATTAGAAAACTGAAGTCATTGATCAGTAGCTTGCATAAAACTATGGTGAAGGGATGTTGGTGTCAGAATCCCCATGTGTATTTCTATTGTGCCTCAACTGGATTGCAGGTATAGAAAATGAGAAAATGTAGTATTTCTGTTTGTTTTTTTTTTTACATGACACTACATGGCTGTAGGCTTGATAAGATGACTACCTAGAGCAATCACAAATTGGACTAACTGTTACTTAGCAACAGTTTCTGATTCATTTCCTGAAATTCAGAAATGGAAATTTTCTGGTGAATGTAGAGTTGGCCTGAAGGGTTTTTTTGTGTCTTATGTAGTACCATTTAGGCAGTCTCTCATTCACAGAAAGACAAGCTAGTTAGCCACAGATGTTACCTGTGCTTTTTGGTTTTGTGGTGTCTTTCTTGTCTCTCACCTTGGAACTTTCACAACAGATGAAATGGGATTTCCACAGATAAGCGTCCTACACAACTGGCTTATCTCAGAACTGCTCCATCCTTGCAAGCCCGTCCCATTCTTTTGTCTCAGCACCCCTCCCACAGTGTGCATTTCTTCATTGATTTCTATATCATCATCTGTCACATTAATTTTAGATATCAGACTGCATGTCTGAATAGACTTTTCACTTCTACAGTTGCTATATCACTCCTTTAATGTTTTCCCAGTCTCATTACCTCCTGGTCTCTCTTACTAAGGCCAATGGATATGAAAAGTTTTCATCCATAAAATCAAATTCTCATCCTCCAAAACAAGGTCAGCACTTCCAGAGAGCCAGCTATGAATGGTCACTAAATAGTGCTAGTTCCCAGACTGTGCCAGAAATTGTTTTGTGGAGCACTATCTGGCCCAGGCCAAAGCTCTACAGGGGCTGTGGCAAGAGTTACATACAGTGGACAGCTGAGTTCCAGTCCTGATGCCATTTAGTTTATTGGTCATATATATAGCCACAAAAGAGCACAAGTTCTTGTGTAATAACAGCAGAAAAGAGAGATTTTTGCTGTCATTGCTCGTGGCTGTTCGAGGATGTCTCCAGAGCTGAAATTTCAGAGGTTGTGGTCAGCAATACGTGTGTTTCTGGCATCCCGTGATGCACTTGTACACCACATCCATTTCCACAGCTAAGATGGGATTCTTCACATTACATGTCTTTGATTCAAGTCATGGGGGCATGAGAACTTGAGGAATCCATCACTATTTCCTAGCATGACATATTTAAAAGTGCATGTAGTTGCTCTGAAGAGCTGAACTGTTTTAGCTAAGTTTTTCCAGTATCTGTCCCACAGGATATCAATTTGATTAGTAAAAGATTGTCAAAGCTCTAAGCAGCTTACCATAGGATCTGAATATGGAAAATGTTAGCCAGCCTTTGTAACTGATATGGTTAACACAACAACTTAAATTAAATTTCCATATTATCTAGATTTAAAATACAGTCATCTAAACCATATTCTAGATTAATACTAGGTTTATGTTCATTAGACCACCTCTTATTTCCTGTGATTAAGATGTTCTTATGATGATGATTCTAGAACATGCAGTTTTAGATACTTTCTAATCTAGAACATAGGAGTATGCCAGAAGCTGTTTATTTAACTTTATGTTTTCAGCTAGTCTCCTTCTTGATTGACTGTGGCATAGTCTTATTCTTTTCACTTTGTTTTGAATTTACATGCTGCACACTGAAAAGGTGTGTGATACAGTGACAGAAATAGCATACAGTATTTCAACATAATTCAAAAAAAATTGTGAAAGAAAAATTTCAAAAGCTTGGTGAGGATGCAATTATTTAAAGTCTATTTGAAAACATATTTTTATTCAGGATATAATTCCTCATTCAATTTTCATGGTATTTTGAAAATAAAGTATTTCTGTAAGAGTTCCTTGACTTTTTTTTAGGAATCCTCCCTATAATCATATTGCACTTTAATCAGGCTGTGACTCTCTATACATCAGCTAGAAGATAAATAGCTTTTAGATGTGTATTTTTCTACTTGATGGAAATTACTCCCCTTCCCTTTTTTCCCTGAAGTAGTTTTTCTTAAAGTTTAATGGCAAATGTAAAATAAGGACAGAATCACTACAGTGCTTCCTTCTTAGAAAAAAAATGTTTCTTTTCATTACCTTTCTATATTTGCACGTCTATTCGTTTCTGTCTAAAAAAGAGGGTATTACATGGAACCTGACTTTCAGACCCAAGCAAAGGTCAGAGGAGTTTACCATGGCAGGAACAGTTCTGGGAAATCACAAATCCCAGTGTCTCCAGTAGGGAAGTGCAGTGTTTACAGGATAATGGTTCCTTCCTTTTTGGGCAACTCTACAGACAGCTGTGCTGAGGGGGTGGAACTAAACCTTTGGCCATTCTTGCATATTTATGGCTCCTCTGAATCAATTTTGTTATCATCCAGCAAACAATGAAGGAGGGAGAGTTACTTCCTATTACTGAAATATATCAGGTGGCTTTAAACAAGCTTTCAGGGTGTTTCCTAAGGTAGATTAAACTGCAGAAAATACAGAGATACTATGATCAGACAGAATGAAGTTCCTGAACTCACTTTAAATGAATGTGTTGGATGGATCTTTGTAGTCATATGAGAGCAAGTGACCATTTTCATAAATGGAATAAGTTGAAGATGACTCTTCAGTTAAGACAGAGGCCAAAGCTGATGCAGTACTTAAAGTATGACAATCATCTTTTCTTTCTGTGCTGTGTTGAAGCAACACTGAACCAGTCTCCTGAGTCAATTCATGTCATTTATCTATTTATTCTGTTGAAATATTACAGTACAAATTGAAACAGTCAGGCTTTCAGAAATAAAAACTTTTTGATCATTATGAAAGATAAATGGATGATAGCTTTATACACTCCATAATTTTTGCCAGCTTGCATATTTTCCTGTTTATTTATTTATTTTCTCCTTTGTTGCCTAGTGCAAATGCTATATGGTGACAGACTGTCAGAGGCAAATGATGTGATTTGCTTAGCACAGAGTCCTTTCAAATACATAAAGTAAACAGTTAAAGAAAGAAAGATTTTTCTCTGATCTTCTTAACAGTAAGATTTTGCTTTCATTAAGAGTTGAAACTATAGGTAAGAATTTTTAGTTTGATGTAGTATATTTTCCTCTAAAGAATAAATTGAATAAACAGAATAAAAGTAGACTTAGCAAGGCAATATAATGTACATCTATACCAAAATATATGATGCTAAGTTGAATGGATTTTAAACAAAATAAATGTTCTCTCTTTACTGTTGGCAGATGTATTGGATGGGCAATTCACAACTATCTTTTTTAAGAAAGGAAATTTATTCAGAATGAGGGATTTTTCAAGACAAATTACGTTTTGTGTCTCCCTACCTTAATGCTACCATTTAATGGATTGGAAGGGGAGATTCTTTTGGAGGTAATGTAATGTAATAGGGTATTGTAATGTGATGTATATTACAAAATTGATGCAGTTATAATGGAATAGTAGAAGCTGAGAAACTCACGTTTTTTTACTTTCCTGCATTATGATGAAAATCAAGGTGAAAACTTTGTTTGAAATAAAGATTCACTATGACTATGGTGTCCAAAAAGATGCCCTATGTGATTTAACCTTTGGTGACAGTATGGTATTATTAATTATTTAATCTCACCCTGGAATTCTACTCAGAACATCATATTTTAGCAGAAAATGGAAAGTTCTACTTCCTTGAAATTATATAGATAAATGACTAAAACATATACTCCAGAGCTCTTAAAGGTAGGTTGCTCCTTGGTTCTGAATCTTTGCAGTAGATGCTAGATTTTCCAGCAAGACCTTAGTGGTCCCATTTGTTAAATACATTTGTTGGAGTCTTGACTCAAATTAAGCATGTGCATAGCTATTTGCGAGTTCTGGGACTATTTAGTGTGAATGAATTTGAAGAAAAAAGTACTGCTGGAAAGAATATTTTTTTTTTTTTTGGTAACAAAAGATGTAAAAGCAAATAATCAAATTGAAAGAAAACAGATATATCTAATGCTTTATTATAATGTAATGTCTACTGCAATACTGCCATAACTTTTGCTTAAAAAATTTGTAACCTCGTCTTTAGTTCCTGTAGAGAACGAAGTGTGCAAGAATTAACATGTTTGGTTTTGTTGTTGGGTTTGGGGTTTTTTGGTTTGGTTTTGAGGTGTTTGTATTTTTTTCCTTTGCAATGGTTTTCAGAACACAGATACCAGTGAAGGAAAAAAAAGAATCATTATAAATACTGTAAATATTCGAGAAAATGTCCATCTGAAGCCCCTCAACCTCTGGCAATTAGAGGCCACAATGTGGAGACTGACAGAGTAAATTACCAGTTAATGTTTACACAACAAAACATATGCCCAGTACAATATCCTACACTGATGTTACTGAAACCAGAGTCCGGAAATGTACAGTGGAAACAAGACGTGGTATTTTTCTTGTGCCAACACAAACAGCAATTACAGCACAGTGTGAGAGAAGTCATAAGAAATACTACTGCGTATCAGTAGTTCAACAAAGTCAGCACTTTTGTGTAATTGCAGGGGAAAAGGGCTGAAAAACATTACAGATCTCAGCAAGAAATGGCCCTTTATACTTTTAAACCAATCCTTGATAAAACAATGCCGGGGTCATGAGAAGGCTACTCTGCCAATTTTCCTTCACTGTGGGATCCATTGACATCTGGCTGAGCTGCGGAAGCTGGAAAACTTCTTTAATATTCTCTTGACAGTAAAATGGACATGTGGAAAACATTCTAATCTGTTAATCTTTGGTGCTCCTGAAGAAAAAGGACATTTGGCTTTATACTTTGTGATGATGAATATTAAGTCTCCAGATCTTGCTGTAAATAAGTTAGAAGTATTTGAATGGAGAATGCAGATCTTATTTTCCAAATATGGGGGAAGATAGATGTGCACCTGTGTAATTCAAATGGTATAATAAATGCCAGGAGTTTTCTGTTGTTTTTTTTTTTTTTTTTTTCTAAGGGTAGTTTACCATACGTCTTGGCAATCCACTTTTCTTTATGCTGAGTATGTTTTGTCAATGACTATTGGGGAGCAGAATCTCTGAACTTCCTTACATCCTATGTACTAAAATAGAATAAAGTATTGTTTCACTCAGGGGATTATGAAAACAGAATTGAGAGAGATTAAACATAGTAGTTATGTCTAAATAAAAAGTGCAGGTTTTATTTAACAGCATTACCTGTACAAATTATTTTTGACCTAGACTTTAAATCTAATATGGAGTGATAGTGTATGATGGAGATATACATCTATTCAGCTTGTGATAAGATGCACAATTTTTCATTTCTGTTGTGAGATACAGCTCCAGAAATGAGAAGAGGAATCGCTGACATTAGAATATGACTGCTATGAGCATATACTATGTGTTCTAAGTATGAAGCATATACTGTGTGTTTTATTATAAAATGTAAATGATACCATGGATTATGGAAAAAAGTAAATTAAAATAATGCGTAAAGATAATACTTTTATACATTTGATGAAAGTTAAAGTGATTTCCCAGTTCTAAGTAGCAAATTTTATCATTTTAACACATGTACCCTGTTGGAAATATGTGTCTTCCTTCAGTAAACTTCAAGTATCTTCTTTTGCAAAATAAGTAGGTTCAAGCATTAAAAGATATGTGGGTGGGGTTTATTTTGTTTTGTTTTGTTTGTTTGTTTTGTTGTTGTTTTGTTTGTTTGTTTGTTTGTGGTTTTGGTTTGTTTTTGTGTGTGTGTGTGTTTTTTTTCCCCAAAAAAGGTGAAAACTGTAACAACAGTTAAAAAGATGAAAACTTTTTTTTTGTTGTCTGGTCAGGTCCTTTTATTTCTGCCTGCTTATTAATGAGTTCTGATATTTTGTTGACAGTTATTGAGATCTTCAAGAGGAATCAAGTTTATTAACATAACTTAAGGTTAGAACTAATAATAATAATAAGGATAGAGTCAAAATCCATGCCCTTGCTCAAGTAAACTCACAGTAAATAATTTCAGTAAAGTAAGAAATCTACTTTTGTGCAGTTGAGGAATTTCAAGAGATCTGAATCTGTATAAAATGACAGGCTCTTCTCAGAAGTTGAACTGTGCTTCTAGGACTTTGTATCTTGCTCTTGCATAAAGAGATTGAAAATACAGCAAAATCTGATTGAAAATTGGAGGGGCAAAGATGAAGTTAGAGAGGGGCTAGACTTCTCAGGGATGCACATAGAACCCACCACCATCCTGGTGTTTCTGAAGTTGCTGAAAACTTAAGCTTCAACAGGATGTCCCATTTAGATGTTGCCATGTGTCTGTGAAGCACAGAGCAGTTTGGGTCTCAAGTGAGAAAAAAAGCCATATGCAGGAGTTTTGGGGTTCACTGCCGGGGTATCCCACATTACCCAACAGTTAGGACTTTTATTTAGAAGTAAGGAGAAGAAAAAACATGAGCCCTGGGTTGAATAATACCACTGCTTGCCTACTGGATATATTTGTGTTTGGATGCATGTATGGGATTTTTTTAGCTCCCCTGCTGAATATGCTTCATTTCTAAGTCAGCGAAATCTTTCTGTTATGGTTAATGGGGGTGGGGGAGTTTGGCTCTAGCCTAGCTTGATTCTTATTAAATAGGTGAAATGGAAGGGAAGATCTTATAATAGTTACAACAGTACCCTAAACAACTTTCTGGAAAGCATAGGTACTGAAATCAGAGGAAAAGCCTTGGAAGCATGAGATAGGATTAGTCATCTACTTCAAATTGTAATGTGCAACAGATCATTTAATATGTGACTACTGCCATCATGTTGGAATAGTAGCCAAAACCTTCAGCAGACATTCTGGTATGTGGCACAGACAAGGGAGACTTGTATTGAAGGATATTTACCAGCTGCTCCATTGCTTTGTATACCATCACATCCAGGAATAACAAGTGCAGGTTTAGTTGTCAAGATGTGAGTGGGAGCAATACTAAAAGTCACTAATATCTGAAAAGATATTTTCACTCTAGTGTTCTTTGGAAAAAGCTACACGGAGGAAGACAGAGAAGAGCCAGACTTTAGCATTCATTTTCAGACACTTGAAGAACCTATGGGAACTCCTGATGTCATTTTGGGGTCCATTGAGCTTCCCCAGCTTCCATGCCAAGGGCCCAGCAGTGGTTTTCAGCCTTTGAAGACCACACATGTTGTATGGGTGATCAGACAGACAAGAAGCTGATACTTCTGTATGACTCCACAGTACATATGGAGATGAGTCCCAGGGATGTGCAGGAGGTCCCCATTTTTTAATGTGTGGCAGGTGGGTGTGATTTCAGAGATAATACAAGGGATGAAAATCAAAACAAAGTGTTTTTTTTCTGGGTGGGTGATGTTTCTGGCTCTAGGAGAGTCAAGTGCTTCTGTGTAAGAGCTCTGGCTGAAGGGAAGTCAAATGGGATTTTAAATGCTGTTACTATTTAGTTCTCTTAGATACCCTGATGCTGACATGCCATAATACTATCGTGGAATGAAATAGTGTTGCTTTGTTTTCCCAGCATTCCTATAAATGCCATCATTGCTACAGGTTGGGGTTTTTTAAATAAAAATAGATGTTTTCTGCCACCCACCTATTTTGTTTGCTTACATTGGTACAAGCCAGTGCCCTCTGCCCCAAGGTGCATCATGCTGAAAGAGTTCTGTTTGTACAAAGTGAGGGAAATTAGACCTCCAGGAACAATTTTGGTCACCCAGCTTAAGCTGCAGAGTTAACAACAGAAATTGGTCTTCCAGTAACTAGAAGGGTTGGGAGTTGGCAGAAGCTAACCAGGACAGTACAATAAGAGGTTCCTAAGATATATGAATTAGGTTACATGTTCCCTGAAAGTAGGAAAAAGTAGCCTTTTTTAGCCTGTGATGCTGGGATCAGATTTGCCATTTTCACTGAAGGATTCACATGTTCCACATTTGCCATGTGCACTTCAAATACTAGATCAGTGCCTTTCCCTCATTCTTCATATTAGTACTCTGTTGTTTTTCAGTACTGTAACTCACAGTGAAGTGCACTCTTTGCAGCCTGCATCTCAAACATTGATTTTAACCTATTGTTCTGTCCTTCATTCAACCTATTCTCAGCTGGTATGCCATAATTCAGCCATTATGATAATTCATCCATTTTATTTTAGTAGGTACACCTCTACTCTGCTTATCCTGTGAGCCATCCCTTGCAAAGTGAGTGGATTTTGTTTCTTCATGGGACCTTCACAGTTAGCAGTTCCAAACATGCTTTCTCCAGCCCCAGCAAAGTTTTCCTCTCCCAGAGCAACCCTCTAACTTTATCATCCAGTTATGCAAGATTTTTGTCTTCCCTGTCCACTTAAATCCCTCGGTTTATTCTTATTCACTTACACTAGCATGTATCACATGCCAAAAACCTGATTGTCACCTGGCAGCACGTAGGCCACAGACAACCTGACACAGTTGTTGCACTTCTGGACTAGACAGTTCCTTCCCCACCTACCCTGAAGCTGCCCTTTGCCTTTCCTGTCTAGTTTCCCTTTTCCCTCCAGATCCCAAGATTATTGTCTTCTCTGCTCTACCTGTTTAACTGGTCTTCTGACTGTGTCCAAACTTAAGTCTACAAAGTTAATATCCCGCGGTTTTAGATGAGATTATTTTGCAAGACATAGAAAGCAGGCAAACTGTTAAACCACCAGAGGTTTACTTGAGAGCAGCAACTTCTGTTAAAGAGCATCTGAGGCAATAACCACTTACTTCAAGATCAGCAGCAGCTGACCTGTTTAAATCTGGCAATGCCCTGGATTGCTAGGGAAGGGAAGGGAAGGGAAGGGAAGGGAAGGGAAGGGAAGGGAAGGGAAGGGAAGGGAAGGGAGGGGAAGGGACGGGGAGAAGAAGAAAAGAAAAAAATATGCCTGGCTGAAGAAACTACGATGTGGCATATTTTCAT
>JANIJG010019792.1:32398-48097 GCA_024611175.1 Megaceryle torquata | reverse complement strand
AGGCGTGCCGAGAGAGGGAAGGCGGGTACAGCGAGAGGGGATGGAGAAGGACGGGAAGGGAAGGGAAGGGAAGGGAAGGGAAGGGAAGGTTAGTGCTCTGATGGTCGTCGCATATTAATGGCTTTCGAGAAGACCTTGAAATGTGTCTCCTGCTCCCCCTGCAGGTTTTGTAATCCTTAGCAAAAAAGCAACTCGGGTTGCGTACAACCTCCAATTAGCAAACCCTAGTGTCTTGTAAATAAAAAGGAGTGCACATAAACAAAAAAAAGGAGCAAAATAAGCATGCATAGGCAGTATTGATAGTGATCTGTGAATATCTGCTTCACAATATCAATTTTGTTATGGTGTAGGAGTTTTATTAGGGCTTTCTAAGCTTTTCAAATCTCAAAACCAGTCTCATTTAATTGCATTGATTCTCCTTAAACATCCATGAACATTCTCTGAAGAACTAGATCCACAACACAGATCACAGCTGCCTAAGCCTGCCAGTGAAAGGCTTTCTGTGCAGGTGATACTCTGTCAGCCAGGGACAGACATTTTCCAACTCAGTTTCAGAGAAATCGCTTCACAGTTCTTTAATGAGGTTGAGGGAAAGAGCATGGTCAGCTACTGCTCTCTTGACCCTTAAGCATTTTAACTACCAGACTGATGGGTTCCTGACAATGAGGTGGAACTTTTCTAAGTTCATAACCAAGACCAAACCATGTGATCTCTTAAAATCAGTATTCCTCCTGTCCTAAATATGAGTGCAAAGCTACAAGAGTATCTCCAAGAAACTCATGTAGAATTATTGAATATTAGCATAGCAAAGCATTTTTCTTCTGCAAGACTTGTTCTCGGAAGTGGCCAACCCCATTTTTCACTAAAACTTTCCAAAACAATCCAGCCTGAGGCAGAGACAAGGCATGGAAAATATAAGCTCCAGCATTTAAAGGCTGACAAAGTAATAAACAACTGAAAGTAGAGCCTTATGATGGAAAGTGTTAGGGAACTTTTAACTCTAGATGTCATTGCCAGCTTTGCTTATAATAAATGTGTCAGTAGCAATATGAAAAGATGTGTGCAGTAAGTTGAAGGAATGCTGTATTAACCTATTTTATACAGCATGTCTGCCCGCAAATTGCTCACATCTCGATATATTTTAGGAGAAAAGGATTTTACTTTTTTTTTTCCTTTTTTTCTTCTTTTTTTCTTTTTTTTCCCCACTGAATGTATTAATTTTCTAACTAAATGAACTGGGAAGAGATAGATTTTAATGTAACAGTGACACCCTGTGGTCAGTAGTGATAGAGTTAACTCAGAAAAGTTTTTTCTTTTGTAATGCATTAATTTTTTAGCAAGACCAGAGAGAAAAAGAAGCAGGAAGGAAATGCAGTTAACTTTTAGGGTTTTCCACAGAGAAATGTTGTCCCATTTTACTGCCTTTTATGTTGAAATTTATGCTTCTAGTTGGAAAAATGCTAAAATACTATTTATTTACATACATTTGTTTTATTGAAATAAAGGAGGATGGCAAGCCTTGATTTTAGACAATTTGATAATGTAATTAATGGAAGGGTCTTTGTTGGCACAGCCGCCCTACAAAGCATTGCTGGCATAGTTACTTACATATCTATTATTATCTCTGTGTCTACAGCAGAAGGCATTTTTCCTGATGGCATACAGAACCACAGTATTGTCACAGTTGGAAAAGACCTCTAACATCATCATGTCCAACTGTCAGCAAAAAAAGCCAACAAAAAAAAAGCAACAGCAAAAAAACAACCCTAAAAGAACAATAACAAAAAAATCACAAGAAAACCCCACCTCACTATCCCACTAGAGCATGCCCTGAAGTGCATTGTCTCCATGTTTTTTGAATGTACTGAGTAGTGTTGGATAGCAGACTGATGCCAGAAGAGACACAGTAATATGACAGTACCATACCATGCCAAAAGTGCCAATTAGGTACTGACAGGACTGCAGGATTAATTCGTCTGCCTTTTATGTAGATGGCCTTTGACCTACCACATGTAGTTCCTCCTTTTACTTCTTCCCTTCCTTGATCAAATGCTGAACTAATACAGTGATTCTTTGTCATATCTATGCGCACCTATCTTTAAGGCACTGTGGTGCTGAACTTTACAGTGCTGTGGCCACTAAACTTTGTGTGACAACAAATCTTTTCCCATTCAATGCATACCTGGATCCTCAATATTATGGCTTGAAAATCTTGTAGTTTAAAAAAAATTAATTTATGAGAGAAATGGCTTATAGCTTTTGATTTATACCTCATGGATCCCTCAAATTACTGATGCTGACCTTGCCACTTTTAAGAGAGGAACAAAGTTAAATTTCTGTCAGATGAAGTCAGGTTTATAGATCAGTAAGGAGGAGACTGACTGTCACAGCAAGAAATTATGGGGAGGTAGTAAAGCAAACTGAGAAACACGAAGCATTTATTATTCACTGGCAATAACAGTTTCCCGTTAAAATTGGCTATTTGACAAAGGTGATGAATTTAATTCCTTGCTCTCTCATTGGGGAATTAAGAAGTTAGCATGGGACAAAATTAGGAAGTTAACATGGGACAAAAGCAAAAAGTCTTCTGCCTTCTCTAGAGAGTAAGCTAAGGCTAGCCAAAGCTAAAGTGTGGAAGGGTTCAGGAGCCACTCTCAGGAATTTAGCGATTATCAAAACTCTCCAAGTCTCAGAAAAGTTTGGAACACTTAAACTGTCCTGGAAGCCAAGCCATTCATTGTTCACCCACACACACAGCCATACATAAGTGAGTGCTCATCTAGGACATATCCTACAAAATAGCTGCAGTGCAGCTTCTCATGAATCTCAGCACAGAGATTCATGTCTGTCAGGAAGTGTCAATGAGACTGGGGGATTTCTAAAGATCTTATATTGACTGTGAATATTTCGCAAGCTCAGGTTGCTGAAAGGCTTGAAACTCATTATCTCCTGTAAAAGACTGATAAATATTGGACATGTGATGAAGGAAGAGGCCTTGTTTTCCAAATGATACTAAATTTTAGCTTTATTTTTAGAGCACCTTATACTTTTAATGGCTGAAAAAACAACTTCATAGCTGCTTAAACTTACAGAGAAATTATTTATTAGGTGCTGTTTCAGACTCTGCAGTTAAACAGGCTGGGCTGTAATATTAACCCCCAAATTAGTTTGTAGTGCTGCCGAAGGATATTTTCCAACATCTGTTTGTAGCACTTTTGGAATAGAGCTTGGATTATGGATTATTTAAAGACTTTTTAATGGAGCCACACTCTAGATAAACTGTAGTGATTTTGCACACAAGTCAGAAAACACTTTATATTTGCCTGTACCTCAAACAAGAGCAGACAGATGCAACTGAGCTTGCTGCTGAAATAGCAGTATGTTGCAGTAGACATCACAAGTGTTGTGAAGGGAACTTTAAAGGGCAATATCTTAAAGGCAGAGACACCCTCTCATTGCATGTTAAGAGCACTGATTTCAAGACATGTCAGATTTGGAGGTCAGTCAGAGCTGCTGTATTGTATACACCATGTCAAGACCTTGCCTACAACTGTCTGAATGTTGAAAATAGTAAATCCATCCTCATGCAGATACCATTATAAAGACAAACATATTTATACATTGCTTCTGGAAAATAATGTGTTCTGTGCTAGGACGAAAGCTGCCACATAGAGGACATCAGGGATGTAAAGCTGTACCAAGACTTTCTTCTTTCTGTTTAGCCATTGTAGTTGATAGTTTATCAGACAGACCAATTATCACTGTCCATCATCTGGAGGTTACTGCACTCACTGCTTATCTAGCAGAAGGCATTGATTTTTATGTTCTTGTATCTACATCAATCTAAATTAACTGAGCTTACTCCAGCTTCCAGTGGAGGCAGTTTGAATTAACTTAGATGAAGCTGTCTGAGAATGCTAGGTTGTGCTTACAATGAAGATATGTATTCCATGTTACCTTCATGTTGCTGTGGTATCCCATCCCCCTCCATGTTTTCGTGGTTTTGATTACAATAATAAGCAACATATACCCCAGTGTTACAAAACTTGCACTGCAAATGCAGAATTATGGTGGTATCACAAGTGTTTGTACAACCATATAAATAAATTAATATGTATGTATATCCAGTGCCTTTAGAAGACACACCCTTCTAATGCTGGCAGTATATTGTTTCTTGGTTTTTTCTGACAGTGAGAATCCTGTGAAGGTCTGAAGCAGGCTACTGATAGTAATATACACCTCACAGGAGGAGGATTTCCCCAGCTTTGTCCTGGCAAACTTTTCTGACTGTTTTCACCAAATACAATTGAGTTGATACTTTTCCAAATTTTGCACAAGGACAAGCATTCCAGGAAATAATTCATTGGAGTTAGAGAGTGACTGCTTATATTCTACTAAAGCCTGTTGATCTTCCTTGGAAGTTTAACAGCCATGATGCACCTCAGCACGTTATTGGCTTATAGCTTTTATCACCATGTAAACGTTACTGAAAATAAGTACCTCAAAAAGAATGCTCTAGCAGTTATTACATAACCTTACAGCTGGGGAAAAACTCCACGAACGATACTTTTTTCTACCTTTTCATCTCTGAAACAGTCATATCTGATGGAAATCTTGAAATCAAACTGAGCGAGCAGGTGTGGTAGTGGGATGCATGCTTCTATCACACCAGCATTTCTACATGTTGGCCTCCCTTTCTCTTGCCCAGACCTTCACCATATTTGTTCTTTCCACTAAGAGGCCTTAGGTGTGTTTCTGCAGGGACACTTGCGAGACTGAAAGCTGCCACCATGCAGCTTTAAGCAATGACTTCCAGAGTAAATGTAGGAACTGTAGCAGCTAGTGCAAAACAAAACAGAATTTCCAGTTGAAAGCTATTATAAACACATATCCCCTGTATATTTGGCACAGATGTGTTGTATAACACATTTTCTGACCAGTGGGTTACAGAAAGTGTGTGACAAGTGACTGAAATGTGAAACCTGTACTTGGGTGATTCACTCCATAATTCACAGATTAGTGTACATTGAAGTACAGTACCCCTTCTTAGAAACTCTTATTGTCTGAGCAATGTCAAAGAGTACTGTCTTGCCTGTCACAGTTATACACCTTGCCTCTTTTGAGGTCTTTATTACAGGCTTTAAGAAGCTACCTAGTTTAAGATAATGTTCCTTGTCTCAGAACAGGACCTGGGACAACGCTTCACTGGACTACTCTTTATTATTTTCTTCCAGAAATGTTGGAACTTCAAAGAACCTGTAAGGCCAATGATAAAAATGTGGAAAGCACTGTTAACACTGGAGGCAAATACAACAAGACATTAGGGCATTTTATTTCAGAACTTAAAAAAAAACCCTATGGGTATATTTAGAAGTCATCTATTCCCTACCTTGACAGCTAGTTGTATGCATGACTATAAAGCAGAATCTCAGGCTCCCAGACCAGTCTGTGGGGACAGGTAGGTCCCTGAGGAGAGCAAGAGAAATCAGCTCTCTGTGCTGTCAGGCCTCTAAGCTTATCTTACTGACTTACAAATCTGAGTAAACAGGAGTAGTTTATCATCTGAATCTCTCAGGACTCAAAGTTTAAGTTTTGGAAATCTATCTCTGCACAGAAACTCCTGTACTGAATTTGAGATGTGATTGCACCCTGATTCAGTCTGTCTGACTTCTTAACTGTTGGTGTACGTCTGTTTAAAGTAGCCCAAGGGGAAGGAGAACCCTCTAGTATTCCTAAGGTAGAGAGTAGCTGGTGTCTTTGATGATCGGATAATCTCTGTCTAATATCATTGCCTCCCTCTGATTATCTGTAGATTCTGAATACCTCCAAAGGCATCTAATCTTCTTCAAGGGGAAGTTTGAAGAGCTTTGTCTAACAAGGGAGAACCAGTGTCCTGGGTCACATGCCTAACATGTTAAGACAGAAAAAAAAGTTTTCCAATTTCAGCTTTATTTTAAAATCTTATCACAGAAAGAAGGGAGTGCAAGAGCTCACTAAACAAGTCAGTGGAAATCACAGGCTGGATTGCCTTTCCTCCCTTACCAATATCCCAGAGAAGGCTTTATACCATAGGAAATTTAATATTATCTGGGGGGTGGAGCTGGTAATTAGTTTACTATTCTTTATCATTAATATACAGAAAGAAAACCAGGAGAGAAAAGGAGCTTGGATGCAGTAGGGAGAAAATAAAAATCAGAGAATTATGAATTTATGACAACTGGCTGCTTTTTCAAGTCTTAATTTAAATGAGAAAGCTTAACACTGTGCATCAAGTACTCCCTTTAAAATATATTCAAAGATTGGAAACCATATGTATAGAGAATTTCCATGATATCCAAGCTATTCATTTATTCCCAGCATCCTAAAAACTAGGCTTCTGAATGCTGCTCCAGGACTGTGCTAGGGTGAGAAATTTGCTATTTTGGGGGTTGCATTTTCTTCTAGACTGGCAAATACATTAAACAATGGGTCAGACTCCCCAGGATAAAGTTTTTTAAACTTGTATTTCCAGTTTATTTTTCATTAACTCTTTGAGGAATCTGCCAAAATTTAATTTTTCCTTGCATTGTGGTGTTCAATTTAGTTGTGTTGTGGTTTAACCCCAGCCAGCAACTAAGCACTGCACAGCTGCTTGCTCACTTCCCCCCAGTGGGATAGTGGAAGAGAATCAGAAGGGTGTAAGTGAGAAAACTCATGGGTTGAGATAAAGACATTTTAATAGGTAAAGAAAAAGCCTCATGTGCAAGCAAAGCAAAAGAAGGAATTCATTCAGTGCTTCCCATCGGCAGGCAGGTGTTCAGCCATATCCAGGACAGCAGGGCTCCATCACACATAATGCTTTCTTAGGAAGACAAACACTATCTCTCTGAACATCCCCCCTTCCTCCTTCTTCCCCCAGATTCATATGATGAGCATGATGTCATATAGTACAGGATATCCCTTTGGGTCATCTGGGAACAGCTGTGCCAACTGTGTCCCCTCCTAACTTCTTGTGCACTCCCAGCCTACTTACTGGTGGGGTGGTGTGAGAAAAAGAGAAGACCTTTACTCTGTGTGAGCACTGCTCAGCAGAAGTTAAAACATCCCTGAATTATCAACACTGTTTTCAGCACAAATCTGAAACATAGCCCCATACTAGCTACTGTGAAGAAAATGAACTCTATTCCAGCCAAAAGCAGCACAGGCTGAAATGCCTTGTAGTCTTCCTCTAAAACAAGAACAACAAGAACAAAAGGTTTATATGGTGATTTCATGGTGTCTAATAAAGAGGAAAGAAAATAAAATGAGAAGAGAGAAAATGTTAATAGGGAAGTTCTTCGTGGAAGAATAGCCATTAATATAAAACACATCTTAGAGGGTAAAGAACCCAAAATCTTTTGGATGACACATAAATCAAATGCTAAAGTTCAGCTTTCCAACTTGCAAAGACTTATATATATGCTTAAAATTACACATTTGAGTAAGTGCATTTTTCATATTTGGTTGCATGTAAGCCTTTTCAGGAATAAATATAGACTACTTAGAAACAACACGCAGAGAGATAAAGCGAGAAAAGACATAAAACTCTGGCTTTAAACCAACAATCATCTTATCTGCCAAAATCACAAGTAATGGACCGTTAGTTCTCTGTTCCATATCCTGTGTTTGAAGATTCTTACCTTATAAAGATGTCAGGACTAAGGTCATTATAAGGAACTTCTCTGAGGTACACATCCATTTGTGGAGAAATGTGTATTTTATCCATGGTAATGACTATGTATAGCCTGATATTTATGAATAATTATAAATAATACTCTGTGCTGATGTTGCATTTTTGTGTTGTTCTCTTCCAGATGGGAGTTGCTGTAGTGGATTCATCTGTTGCAGGACTGGGTGGTTGTCCCTATGCAAAAGGTGCTACTGGAAATGTAGCCACAGAGGATGTGATATACATGCTTAATGGTCTGGGGATCAATACTGTAAGATATTTTTACTTTCTACTTTAGATTTCAAGGAAAACAAAAAATATATTTTTACAAAACCTATGGTACATGCCTGACAATTCCTTGTGCTGTACCATAAAATACTGGGAGCAAATAATAGTTTTTGCAAACTCAGTGCTTTAATGTGCCTTGACATATAACTTGATATATCATGATGTTATAATAATATAAACTAATAAATTGATAAAATAGAAATGGTTTGCTCATTTGACAGGAATTTAAATACCCCCCCCCTCTCCTTACCTGGAACTATGAGGAGCTCAGTAGCAACTGCTTTGAGTCATTGCTCTGCCTGAGTAACCACAAAAAAAATCACTGCTGTAGACATTGCCCCAGAAGGCTGATAAACTCTTCAGTGGAAATACTGAGATGACTTCAGCTTTATTCACAGAGCTTTGAATTTGGTTCATAGTGTTTATTAATTTCTTGTCAATTTTTCTGTCGTCAAAGTAGAAAAAAAAATATGGTGTTTGGAGCTTAAGCACGGGAAAATGCTATTTCCTAAGTATCCATTTAATATATTTCAAAACTGTACAAAATCTGTTACTGGCCAGCAGTCCTCACAGTCATTTTTATTTCCAGTACTGTTCCTGAAGGAGAGAGCAAAGCAGCTTATCTGCACTGAGCTGCACTTTTAATGAACCTTACCAGTGAGCATATAAACTTCAAGAGCACAAATTTAGTTTCTGTGACTTGGTTGACATGTTAATTATTCTGTATTTCTGGAAACCAAGTTATGCTGCCTTCTCCAAAGAATGTGCTCTTTGATCTTTCTATTGGTCATTGTTGTTCAGGAAATGTGTTGTAATGAGTTTGCACTAACTCAAGCATACAGTGGTGACTTTACCTGTAACTTAGACATAGTCTTTGAGAGTGAAGTTCAAAGGAGAACATATAAGATGCTAAAACTGCAACGTGTGTGCTTTGTATTTAAACTACTGCAGGAAGAAATTGAAAAGCTTGATGTCTGAAATACAAAGATCTGAGTTATTGGGAAGCTTATCACTTGTCTATAGGTTGCAGTTCTGTGTGACATACATGCAGATGCAGTTCCTTGACATAAAACATCATGAAACTTGATCCTAAATTGTACATCCCCTGAGCACTGTTAAAGCATATTTAGTACCTTACAGAGTTCATTGTGATGTTGATCTGCTTACATGTGCTTCTTAGGGCATTCTGGGTAGATGTCAGATACCTGTTTAGGAAAGGTCACAAGGGTCCATTTACAAATGGACTCCATTTTCAACTGTTCATACATGCTTTGGGGTAGCTTTTTTAATGAAAAAGGTGTTTGTTTATTTGAAACAGCACAGTTCTTTGGAATAAGGAGAAGAAATAATGCATTTCACTTTACATTGCTGTGCACCTTAGATTCAGGCTTTTGGTGTAGTCTTTTCTTGGGCAAAACACCCATCAACTTTTACAACTGACTCATAGCAAAAGGAATTGGTTAAATAAAAATAGACTGATTAAATGAAATATACCTTTTCCCCAGCTTCCTGATAAGAACTAGTGATCTTCTAATGTGATTTGGTGTCCGAGCAGGAATCTAGCTTGTCCTAAAGGTTGATACCAAATCACATGGAAATAAGAAATCTCAGCATCAAACATTTAGTTCTCCCTTGACAAAAAAGAAAGTAAAATTAGACTATTCAATAGCAAAACACAAGGCTCTTCTCCTTGACCCCCTTCTGGCCCATTAAGAACAGTTTGACTTACTGGATGAGAGACACAGAGCCCCAAAAATACGAACTTATTATATGAACCTTGGTCTTTGCAGTGCTAGTTGGTTTTGGTACCATAGCCATAATATAATCATTATTGCAAAAATCTATTAATATTTCCATTTTTGTATAATGGCACAAAATGAGATTATAATTACTAATGCTGTCCATTTACAAGGAGCACTTCCTCATGTTCCTTTCAGCTATGCACTAGAGCTTTCATTTTGTTGATTGAAGTCACTAAAAGTGTCGACCAAAGGATGGTCAATACTTAAGCATACGTTATTGACTTCAGATTGACTAAATATATCAAAATAGTAATTGATGCTTATTCTATACTGTTCTCCAGAACATGTAACCAAGAACTGATGTGTGAAATGAATCTCTAGCAGGCTAAATGTGAAATACTTTTCTAGCAGAGCCCAGATACAGAAAAATTTATTGGTTGTACTATGGTAATGGATGGATAATTATGTCATAGATCATTAATGCTTATGAAACTTTGTAGGGATACATGTATTTTCTATAAAAATAGTTTCTATATGGTTCCTATATAATTACAGTAATAGTACTTGTGCTTATGATGCCTTCAAAGTGCTTGGCAAACAATAAGCCTTTCTGAGAAACAACTAAGTACTGTTCGCCTCGCATTATTGACACTGAAACTGAAGTTCAGAGATAATAGACTTGATATGTATGAATACTGATTAATTGAAGTCAAAGGACTTTGTCTTCTGGCTGAAACTTTTCTGAGTTAAGGCGCTTAGCTAAGTTCATAGATACTATTGGAGGTACATGTCTTTGTGTTTCATGGTTTCATTCCTTGGTGTCAGGGAATAATTCTGGATATATGGAGAAGTTACCGATTATACTTAAGTACATTTCTGAGTATCTAGCTGAAGACTTATTATTTTCACTCAACAACCTTACAAACACCTGTCACTACTCTTTCCCTGTCCCCATCTGTGAGTCATGTTGTGAATGCTGGGTTTTGTGCCCTCATGGTAATCCTCTTTGGGTCATGATACATGCATAGGAAAGACAATGTAAAAGGCAGAGATGCTCATATTCCATTTATTAAGGTGAAAATGTGAACATATGTTTCTTATTAACACATAGAATCATAGAAAGGTAGGGGTTGGAAAGGACCTCTGGAGATCATAGAGTCCAACCCCCCTTCCAGAGTAGCATGACCCAGGGCAGACCACATACCATATTATGCAGTGTTACAGTGCTGAAAATGTGGATTTTGCATAGTTTGGGGTTTTTACTCTGCCATCTTCTAAAATTTAACTACCAAATATGTCTATGGTATTATGTTTCTCATTTCTTCCTAGTAAAAAAGCACAGATGTTCTAAGTTTTTTAGATTACATTATGTGCAATAGCACTCTACAAACTAAACCTAAGAAATTACCAATAAAGGATAAACAGAATAAGATGAAACCACCCTTGTTTCAATGGTATTAAAATGAGACGGTTATAAAAGGATGTCTTTGAACGATATGTTTTAGGTAGGGCAAAATACTAGAGCTGATAATAAACTTGGGAGCTTTTTTTTCACCTTTTTCTTTTTAATTTTCTTTTTCTCTTTTTTTTTAATAAAATTTTTTTTATTACATTTCTGTTAAATAATTTCTATTCTCATTGACATTTTTAACCAATTTTAAGAATGAAAAAAACAAAGTTTACTGTAGAACATGGAAAATCCAATTAAAGGATTAACTATCTAAATCATGTTGGTCTCAACATCAGTACATAAATCTGTGTTATGAAAGTGTATTTATGGTGCAGTACATCTTGTACTCTTTAATTCTGAGTGACACACTTCTCCTAGTTTTATATGATTGCTCCATGTATTGGTAGTTCAAAGTTCCCTTTGGATCCCTTCTACAGGAACTTCACTAACTTCTAAATTTCAGTCTTTGGTCCACTTGCTGTTGAATCATCTCAAAGTGGTAGAATCTTCCAAACAACTGGAAGCTGTGACTATTGTGTAAGTCACTGTAACTCTACTGACCTGTGACATGAATCAGGCCCTTTGTTTGCAAAACTTGGACTTTAAGCATTTTCAACACGTGCATTTATTATTCTTAACATTTTTAACCTCTTTTTTAGGGCGTAAATCTTTATAAAGTGATGGAAGCTGGAAACTTCATCTGTACAGCTTTGAACAAGACAACAAACTCAAAAGTTGCACAAGCTTCCTTCAATACTGGAACTATCAATTAAATGGAATCTTTTTTTTCAGCTTAATTACTTTTGTTATCTACCTTGACCAAGGACATTTCCATCAAGAAAACAAATATAAGAAACCCATTTCAGAAAAGAATCAAAATAGAACCCATATATAACTTTATGGGAAGAGTTAATGTACTGTACTGTTTTGTCAAGAACTGTCTAATTTATAATTAAAAAATAAATTACTATAGTACAGAACCCTGTGCTTAGTACTTGTACAGATTAGAAAAATATATCAACACCAGGACATTTTACCATGTTTTGAGTTAAATTTTAGTTTGTTTTTCTTTTTTTTCAGAAAAACTGGACAGAAGCAGCAAATACATAGCTAATTTTTAATCAAGATGACTTTTAGAACTATACAAATACTTGCAGTAGTTTATGAGATCCCACACTGTGTGTGGCCATTCTATTATGTGTTTTGTTTATCTGAATATTTACTTTTCTTTTGTCAAGTCAGTTGTGGTATGAACATGGAGACAAATCTGAATTCACTGTAAGATTTTTTTTAGCAATAGCACTTTTTATTTTTGTTTTGTTTAACATCTGTTAAGTTATGGATGACTTTATCTTGTTCCAAGACTTTGCGGTGTATGGCAGTCTGCCAGATCCTCTAATGCAAATTTCCTTATGTGTTACATATGTTAAATTTGTTGTAGTTCCTTTTTTTTTTTTTGTCAACTGTATTAAAACCTAATTATATAAAGGAATTAAAAATTGGCAAGATTTTCAACCATCATTTAGGGTAGTAGTAGTATAAAAGTGGCTAGTTTGATTTTTTATCCTATAGTCTATGAATTGTCATTCTCACTTATAAGTAATGAGTTTTTGAGGATAATGATATTCTGCTGGACTAGCTTGCATGAGAGAACCACTTAAAATTTTTCTTTGTGCTCTACTGATAGTGATACTGTTCCTTTAAATGTCTTAGTTCAGAAAGGTGACAGTCATTTTTAGATCAATCATCAACAAGTGAAGAAAAAAAAAAAAAGAAAAGACCCCTATCGTGTTTATAAACTGTTCAAATGTGACATGAATATACTGTAATTTTTTCAGTCTAAAATATCAGTGTTGTTATTGGTTGGTTATGTAGGATCCTTCAGTAATTCTCTGTGTACTTAACCTTAATCTACATTTTTTCTTAACATAACCTGTTAACATGAAAATCTAAAATATTTTTCCTTATTCTCCATCTTCCTCCAAAATAAAAGAGGTTGGGAAAAGGTAAGATGAAATAAAATGAAAGATAATATGTAAAGAAGAAAAAGGCTGAATCATTTTTGTCTGGAATTCAACTCTGCCAAGCTACAGCCAAGTCTCAGTTCACCTTTGAAATTCCAAAGTGAACTTTTCGGAGATCTTTCAGACAGTATTGTAGTTTAGAATTGGCATAGCTTAAGAAAGTCAGTTTTTGCATGCCAGGTAATTCAAAGGTATAAATTTCATATAAAACCTCTATCCTGTTTCTGCTATAGTGATATTCAAAGCTAATATAAACTACATTGTTTCACTATTCTTATGTTAAGAGTCAAAGGATAAGGAAAGAAATGTGTTCAGGTGATGCAAGAAATATCTTGCCTATCCATCCAAAACACTAAATTGCACCTTTTCCAGCAGTATCTAGTAAGAAGACTTTCAAGTACTGTTAAAGATGTAAACAACCTGATTTGCTTGACCTGCTCTTGATGCATAGTTGGATCACCACAGAAAGTGCTCTGTCCTCATTTTTTCATGTTTCAGCTGGAGCTCTGTTATTTAGGAGCCACTATGGCTTCCATATCAAAACACAAACTTTAATAAAACCAGGTCTTAAAAAACTCAAGATTTAAACATTCTGTAATGGATTTGATCCAATGAAGAAGTGAGGAATCTGCAGCAGTACTTAAGGCTGTATTTAGTCTAGTAGTCAAGCCTAAATGAGGTGCCAGAATTGACATCCTAAAGACTCCCTAATTTAGGTGCCTATACTCGGGCAGATGACTAACCACATTGTAACACTTTCCTCTTCACAACAGAATTTCCTCCTTGAAATTCTGTGCAGGCAGAGAATTATTTTGAGCTGAAGTATGCAGTTCTTATGTAGGGCCTAATGAATTTTTCTTGCACCCAAGATCCTGTGAGGATGTTTAACTGACATAAGCAAGACTGAGCTTCTCAAGGAGTGAAAGTGAAGTCATCCTTGAAAAAAAATGTAATGATGCAAACCACTTTTTAAATATTAGTCTGAATGTTGGACTAAACAATTCACCTGAGATTAGCTTGGGCAGTTTCAAATGAATGGATCTAGCCACCTGGCAATACACAGAACTGAAAAAGAATTAACTTTCTAGTAAATTTGGATTAAGTTGTGCCACTGGTTAGGATGGAATTCAAAATTCCTGAGACCAGGATGGCAACAAGAAAAAAGGTCTCTGCAACACATAAGAGGTTGTTTGTTTTTTTTTTTTTTTCCTTGAAGATGGTAGTGAGGGATTCAACTGTAGGCCAAGGCAGAAACTGAACTTACACTGTCCACTTTTTTGGTAAGTATACTAACTACAACATCTTAGATAAAAGTGAGTGGTTGCACTACTACCACAACTTTTGCATTGAATAAAATACCTATGTAGAACATGGACTGTACAATAAGAGAGATAGCTTGCTCAGTTCTTTGGGGGTTCTACATGTCTGTGTTCCTAACTACCATGAAGGATTGCTAATTTTGGTGCTAGGAGACCCTTACACTCTGGAGGAACTTTCAGATATGCCTCTGTGCATAGTGTATCCTAGGCTTCTCAGCATCTGGGCTGTCCCATTTGCAATTCTAAGGCTTTCAACTCTCCCAATGCACTTAAACAGGGTAACTATTAAATCACAAGGATGAACAACCTAAAAGCCTCAGTTCTTTATTGGGTCTGTTTTAGAAACTACTTGGGAGCTTGTGGAGAGACTAAATGCAGGTCTGTTATTCTGTAATGATGTGAGCATTGGAAAAGATGAGCAGTCACATCTGGCGACTGTTCTTTACCTGCACATTCAGCTTCAACCACATAGTGAGTTATAATATCCAGGGTGGAGGTCACAGCAAATAGATTGTTTGTCAGGATTGTTACAAGGAAGGTTGAAACATAGAGCCAGATTAAAAAAAAAAAAAAACAAAACCCACAATATTTATGTGCCAAAAGTGCCACCTGGCATGAATTTAGGCCCATTGGTCCAGGTGAGCAATCCCCATAAAATCTTTCTTTACTTGTAGTGTGACTGAGAATTCTGAGACCTCTCATGTTCTTGCTACTAAAATTTGTTTGGCACATAAAGTGCTGCTGCTCTGCTGTCCTGAGTTGGCATTGTTTTGACTATGCAGAGCACTTTAATGCCTAATCATTGGTTTCACAAAATAGGCATATATTGCCCTTTAAGATCAAGGGTTAATCCATGCATACATCACCCATATAGGGCAGCATTGAATGTAGCACATAATAAAGCAGTTGAGACTACATCCTTTCACAAACATGGCAAGTCATGGGATCATGCTACTGCTCTCCAGTGCTGCTAACTTCCTAAATCTTTATGCTTATATTCAGAGTGACCCATTGCTAGTGGTGTCTACTATTTTTGTCCCTGTCAGCATCCCCCATTAAGTACATTGCTGAACTAACCCTCTCCCTATGGAAGGCTTGCACTCAGGTATTTGGCTTCCATGAACAAGTGTTCTTATTACTATGTTATTGTATTTAAAAAAAATAAATATTTATATATACACACATATTT
>JANIJG010019792.1:0-32003 GCA_024611175.1 Megaceryle torquata | reverse complement strand
AAAAATAAATATTTATATATACACACATATTTGTTGAAAAGTATCAAGAAAAAAGAAGAGAGTGATGAATACCATTATCACATGGTTGGAATCTGAGGACATGGTGTCCTGTCTGTTTTGCTGATAGTCCTCTGTAAATGCTTTCCTGAAAAGAGGACAGCATAAACTCTTGAGAGCACATGGGCAAGAAGTAGTAGTTACTGACTGCCTTCTTCAAGTCTTATCAGAGACAAATTAGATGTACCAAGATACTTATTTCTATGTTTTAGAGACTTTCTTCTGTAGCTCACTGTACCTAAGTGACTGCAGAGATCTCATGGAACAACATGGAGTTTGTCTTATTTGTGCCAGGGCCATATAGTATATAAACAGGAGTTCCCAGGGCAGACTGATCTGTGCCCTGCTCTGAACCTGTGAAGGTTCAACAGCTGACCAATGTCATATTGCTGAAATTTTAAAAGATATTTTTACAGTAGATTTGGGGGTTTTCTTTCCCATGTTATTGGCATTATCTATAAAGTCAAATACTGGCTTCTTTGGCTGATCAAGATATTATGTTGTTCTCAAGGCATGGTCAGTGTGCTTTTTTGGGGGAGAAGTTGATCAGTTCCATTAGTAATGAGCATAATTGTTCTTTGGTGCCTTTTGCAAGACAGCAATGACATGGATCCCATACATGGGTAGTGCTAATGTCTTCCACCAGCAGCTTGCTTTCTAGTTTAAACTTTTATGTATTAGGGCAGTTTGGCTCTTGACCAGCACTTTAATGTTTTTCATTTTCATGTATAACCAATGTTTATGGAAATAAGAAGTGAAATTTCTGGTTTTGTGAATAAGTCCAGAGAGGCTTTGGCTAATTTTCCATTCTTAATAGTGTCATTTGAGTTCATAAAACTTTTATTACTGTAATAAGGAGTCAAAAAAAAATGAAGACTGCAAGTCTGTGAGGTAAAATTCCTATGTTTGGGATCAGTGCTGTTGAAATAATACTTGTCCAAAGAGTTAGTGTGGATGTATAAGATCTGCCTTTCAAGGAGTTTTTTAAGAGGTAGATAAATTGTTTAGATACTGTGATACCTGAAAATGAGTATTCTTTGCCACTGAATCTTTCTGTGATTTTTTAGACTGCCTTATGGTATCTATTGATTGTGAAATGTCTAGAGAACTGACTAAACAGAAGAATCAGTCTCGAGAAGTGAATGAAAGACACTTTCCAGTTCTTGACTTGCTGATCATTGCTTTTGTTATGCTATATTTCTGAAGATTATTTTTCTCTATGGTCCTGCTCTAATGCAGTCTTGATCTTCATTGCTGCAATAACACAGCAGGCAGAAGGATTACAGCCAAAGTCAACTTAGTCCTTTGAATCTGACGTCAAGGAGATGATATGTTTGTTAAGGAATTGTCATGTACCCTCTTGGCTTAATGCATTTGTGATTTTGCAGTATGTGGTGTTAAAGCTGAAATAAAATCTATCTCAGTGTTTATTGAAACTGATATGCTCATCTATTACGCCAGACTCAGCAGCTCAGACTAACCAGCTCACACATACAGCATTAGCAAATATGAGCTGTCACTCTGACATGCATGCCTGTGTTGACTTTTTTACCTCATAATGCATTTGGAGTGCATTTTCTTAGAATTACCTTTTTATCAGTTGTTCCTGTGAGCTTTCATAGCTGACAAATCTCTTCTAAGTTACTAGGGAAACATTTCTTCCCTCCATTAACTAAACATTAAACGCCACAGCCAGGAATGGAGGTAGGAGTTGAAAAATTCAATGAGGCATTATCAAACTTCAGATGTTCCACTGCAGGATAGAAATCTGTGCCTCCTAAGTGATGTCTAAGACCCCCTACACTCTGAATGACTTCAGCATGTGGTCTGAAACATCAGTATGTTGACCAAGGAACTTTCCTGGAAAAGTCAACAGTAAAATTCCCTACCCCATGATACAGTTGAAGTGCCTCAACATGAGCTGCAGTTAGCTGTCTTCACAAGTCTGAACCTAATATTTAATATTTTCCCTGGTGGAAAGACATGCCAAGTAAATGTTTTTTTGAAAGAACTGAATACTGTTCACTCTTTTAAGGCACCATCTTGGGCATGGCGTTGGAACTTCTTCCATCCATCTTCTGTGTTACTAGCATGGTCTGACATCTAGCTCAGAATACCAGGATGCAATTCCCAGAACAGCCTGGAAAGGCTGAGCTCATGCCTCTCTCTCCAAGCAGCCCATTCTGTCACCCCACAAACAGGTAAGACAGCTGAGGAAAACCTACCTTTTGAAGAACTCAAGACTCAATGTGGCAAGACAGAAGTGGAGATTTGGACTTGTCAGCCTTGTACCTTCAAAACTTCATAAGGAACAGCCAGTCCCCCATATTGCCTCAAAAACTCTTCAAAGAAAAAACTGGAACCCAGTATTTCCTCATTCAGATGAGAATGTCATGAGGCTAAATTTTATACTTTTTCCCTCTAGTCTAATCAGTCTTCATTTTTATTTTATTTTGACATGTCCTAGCTCCAGTGAAAGGGGGATGAATGCCACGTCCTTACCCAAAATGACCTATGTCCTGGGAATCCCAAGTCATCAGTGAGACTTAATTTTACTCGGGAATTAGATGCAGATATCTCACTTCAGGACAAAAGATTTTAATGATAAAGCTCTTACAAAGAATACTTGTTCCATCATGAAACTGTTCATGAAGCAGTTAATGTCTAATTATGATCACTTGAATGCAGATTATCCCAGCATAAATTATTTAATAATTAACTCCTAGATACAATTGATAGAACACAGTGTCACTAGTCAATATAAATCAAAAGAATAAATTTTACATGTCTAATGGAGGAAAAGTAGTTTTCCATTAAGCATTACAGTCAGCTTTAATGAAGAAAGCCTGTAAAATTACAGAAGCAACACAATAGCCACTAAATATCTTGCTGTCTTTCACAGTAGTTCACATACCCTCAGTTTGAAATACATTTTACCTACTTCTGTGCGTGTGTAGCTAAGCACATATATGAGTAGAGTTTCTAGTATCTAAGATAATTAGAAAACAAAAAGTTTGTGATACAGAAAGTTACAAGAGATGTTGTTATGATTGAGGTTTAAATCGGAATATAAGTGGGTCTCTTCAAATTTTGTGACACAGAGGATTCAGCATTGTTTCTAAAAGTCATACTGAAAACCAACATAGGGTTCACTTCATATGTATATTTCCTATATAAAGAAATGTTTTTATCCAACACTGATTAGAACATATTCTCAACAGTATTTTCATTTTGAATGTTTTCATGGTTTTATGATGAAGAATATCAATATAGTACTTTCAAAATACCTTCATGGTGGGGAGTAAACTAAATGTTGCAGATTGCTAGGCTGATAAAAGAAACTGCTTTGATTTACAAACTAACCAACCTTTCTTTTTTTTGATGTATTTTTATCCTAAGGCTAATTTAGTGACGAGATAGCATTTGACTGCAAACCAATATGGAATTTTTAGCTTTATACAGATCCAAAAGAAAGAGAAAATGCATGTTGTAATAATTGTTAAAAATTTCTAAAACTCTCCCCAGTAGAATTGCACACAGGATTTTACTCTCGCACTGAAGCATTTCACAATCTACCAAAGCCAGAAGCAAAAGTCACACTGAAGAGCAGAGATTCCTGCTCTTCTGATCACAACATAAATTTCTAGCCCTAGATCTGAATCAGTCATGGTCAAAGCTGTAGCTGAACTCGGTGGAAACATTATTTGATTCCTGATACTGTTCATTGTGTGACTTTTGTTTAGTGGGAATTCAGACAAAATTCAACTGAATCAAATTAAAAATAAAATTTATTTATCAGATGCTATCATACCAAGACAATACCTATGCTACTTATGGTAACAGTTGTTTATGAAATGGAGTTCATTATCCTGTGCTGACCAGAACTAGCTTGTTACAAAGACAACCAATTGCTAGTAAATAGAAGCTTAAACCTGGAAAAAAAACTCCGCAATATTGAGAAATCCATAGCCAGAAAGTGGGGTCCTCTGGACCCCAGTAACATATGTGTTGTCATGTTATGATAACATCTGATTAATTAATTTCATTTTTAATTTGATTCATTTGAATTTTGTCTGAAAGAGTTTGTATTCCTAATTTCCTCCTACCCCACAATTGCTCCACCATCAACCTACAGGCAGCCTACCTGTGACTGCTGCCTTACAAGTATCGCATCAGCTACTTGGTACCTGGGAACATAGTGTACAGTATTACTGTACCTGTACTTTTTAACAACTCTCTAAAATGCTTCTGAGTGAACTTTTTTCCTTTCCACCAGATGAGTTGAGATCAGAAACGTAAGTGTCAAAACTGCTAGGCAGATTCGTACTGATACAGCATTTATACCATTGTCATGTGCATCTAAAGGTGTAGGAAATGTGCAGCTTGGGACAGATATGTGAATTCACGTGAACGAGAGAGTACAGTTCTGTTTTTTTATTAGCTTGTGAAAGAATAAATATGTGTTAATAAATATAAAAGTATTCTGTATACTCAACTACAAAATTCCATAATCTATAGTAGTTTTCTAATATATATTTTATTATCGCATATGTACAACAGGCCAGCTTTCAAGAATAGCCTTAAAAAGCGCAAGCAACAGAGTGGTTCATCTGTGACTTTTATAATGGACCATAAATGTTTCGGAAGAGGCGTCTGGCGAGGGACTTCTTGACTCATGTTTTGTTCTGCAGGCTCTGAAAGCAAAGAATGTGCATGTATTTAACAATTTAACTACATAGCTTTTGGTTTGAACTTGGGCTTAATTGAAATCAGTGGCAAAATTCCCCTTTTTATGATGAACGTTGTGGTATAAAATAATTCCCTTCACTGTTATTAATATACTGTTCTTTCTTCCATCTTTTGTATTTAAATCTGAGTTTTATTTATATGCTGATATTCCTGTAACTGCAAACCTAAAGAGAAAGCCTCTGCTCCCATATATCCTTGACTTGCTTTTTGCATTTTTCTGCACGATTCCTCTTTGATCTGCCTCTGACTTTAGTAATGAAATTTGACTCAATATCCCTCCCACTATATATAGCTCCTGGTACATCATGTTCTGTTACCTATCATCTGACAGTGTAATTCTTGAAATCTGGCCATTTAATTTAGTCCAAGAAAATGTATCATTTAAGAAAAGACCATGTTCATTTGACTAAGTGAATGCACATTTCTGTTTTCTTACCAAGCATCAGTGTATAGGCAGTTTCTCATACTGTGTGTGTGGGAATGTTTACAGAATCCTATCAGTGAAAATGGATGTTCGTCAAGAATATTAACTACAATAGCAGCATTCACGGTTTGGTTTCTAAATATGTTATAATGCTGAATATTCTCATTTCCTTTCTGCATTACCTCTGCCTGCTACAGGGCTAGGAAGGTAGCCTGCCAGTATTTTTGAATTCAGATTTCACCTTCCCCTGCCATGGGACAGGAAATGAAACCTCCTGAAGCCTGGGATCTCTGCATGAATGGAGGGCATTGTAGATACGCATCATATTTCACTCCTTCTTGCTGACATCTGCAATGTCAGTTCTTTCCATCACTGGGGCATGCTGGACTGCTTTAAAAGACAGTCACAGTGCCAACCTCTTAACTAAGTCAAAACATTTCATCTTCTGCTTTTCCAATCTCCAAGAACCAATTATTAATATCCCTGTCAAATTACCTGATCTTTAGAAGAGTCAACAGGACTATTCCTAGGATGAGAACTATGCAGGAGGAATAGGCAATAATGTAGACTGTTTCACCTATAAGTAAAAAAACAGAAAGCAGATCTGAAAAATTTACTCCTTCAGTAATAAGAATCAGATTTGAGATCTGAATTGGAATGCATACATATGCAAGCTAAATGAGAAATCAATTCTGACATTAGTAATTAAGAGAAGGAAAAAGACCTAGATGGTATGCCAATGGTAGGAAAAACTCTTCCTTCACCAGTTGGTGCAAACCCTTTTTCAGATTCCTTTTAGTGAATACCAGCTGCAATTGCACTACATATGTGTAGGACTATCTTTTACTCTATTCCACTCAAGGAGAGCTCTGATTTATATTCTGGAGTATTTTCCCCTTTGATTTTAAGGTGTTCATTTTATTCTGTGTATCAGAGATATGACTTTTATTTACTTTCTAGACCTCTTTTCCTTTTCACATGTTACCATAAATGCACTGTGCAGCAGTACTTGATCTAGAATGAAATCAATGTACAATGGGATCTAACACTGCTTCTGGGCCCCGTGCTTATGGAGCTCCCTCTTTCTGGAGAAATTAGATGAGTTGACAAGAGGACTCAAATCCAATCATAAACCATGAAATATTTCTGTTGCTTTCCTGTTGCACTGATTCTGTCAAGTTTATACAATTAAATCACTTTTGTTTATACAAGAATTCAAATGCAGAGTGGAAAATATGGCCTTAGCTGTTCCCAAGGTGCTAGACCTTACATAGACTATGAAAATGTACTGAAGAGATGGAGTTCCAGCCTCATCAGCAGGCCACTTACCTGGACTGTGAGAAGTTTTTCTTGCTGAATCAATATCTAAGTTATTATATATATTGTGTGTTTGTGCATTTGTGCATATGGACACACAGACCCTAAATGAGACATTTCTGTATACACTACATATATGCAACAAATGTAGTATATAGAGTAATACAAACACAGGCAGTATGGGTGCTGGAGCAGCTCCAGTAAAATACAGTGAATATATATTCTTCAATGAGGCAAGCAGCAGGCAACAGCTGAGCAGGGGGTTGGATTGCCTGGGTTTTATCATTATCACTTTTCCCCCCAAAAAATATCCAAAAGTCAAGCTTTCCAAGAAAAGAAAAATGAAAGCAATGATTGAACCATCACAAGTTGGACATAATGAACACACTACTTAAAGCAGCAAGATACTGAAAATTACTTAATGTGGTGAATTTCTGAAGGAAGAGGAATGGGGTCTATTTTAGTCTTGGTGCAGGACTGCTTATATCATACATTAAAAATCAGATCAGCAGTTGGCCCTCCTCTCAAGTTCCAACATTTCTTTAGGATGGTGAGTTTTAAGAGAAGAATAATTTTTAGGCTTTATCTATTTTTCAGTTCAGAATCTTAACTGTACCCTCAGTCATTTTGTAAAACTTTCTACAACTACAGGAGAAGTTGTAGGGGCAAAAGTTTTCTGTTTTTTTGAAGTGGAAGGGGACTTTCACACATATTTAAGGCAAACGGAAGGTTTTTTTAAGTATATCACTTACCACAAGACTAGGAAAATTATTAGGAGTGACAGTCGTGGATAACATAAGAACATAATTTCACCAAAACATTATAATGATGTTCTTAAAAAATTGTGTGGAAAAAGTTTTATTTTGATAAAACAACACTCTGAAATTATCAAATTAAATCAAACCTACTTTTTTATTATTATTTTTTATCAAAATGTTATAAAATACTATGGTTTTGGTGAAGTAATTGCTGGTAAAAGAGATGTTGATTTTACATTTTCAGTTCAATGGGGAACATGAGAAACGTGTTAATGATAAGATTGTGCTAGAAGCCATCTATTTTCTCCCTCCTCAGAAGTAAGGGAATTTATAAGGCACAACTTTGCAGCTGAAGAGCTTGTTCTTAATATTATATATTATTTCTGTTTTAACTACTTGAATGTGCATATTCATCAGCTCTTGAAAGTAGCATTGGGGTGTGTGTTTCTCAATAGATGCATATCTTGCCCTTCCTAGGATGGGCTGCAAACTTCAGGGACACAATGACTGGGGCCACAGGTACCACTGAAGCACTAGCTGGAGCTGTCTGTATAGACACATGGGCATTTCCAGTAATAAAGTTTGGTAGAGGACGGCTATGGGCTCAGCAGCTGGAACAATTACTGGGATTACGGTCGTGTAAATCTACATGCTTATGTGTACCCAGTGAAATGGCTGTGAATATTCATTGGACAGATTAATTCTGGCTGGTGCTCAAATGTTTCTTGGCTACCCACACCTTGTCACAGGCTTTTTTCTACATTTATAAAACAATCAGATTGACAATGTTTCTTATTTTACCAATTAAAGTCGCTGGAGCTGAACTAATCTCAGTTCCAACAGCAGCTGGTATAATTATAGATAAACTCTGCCAATTACTTGTTTATCTAGATTCTCAGCATGGCAATACTTCTCAGTAGAAAATATATGGCAACTCTACAATTTAAGATGAAAGGAGATTAATTTCAACAGTTTTGGGTCAAGCCCAGTTTTACTGTATCTCACAAGAACAGGATAAGTGTTCTGTATTTCTAGCTTTCTCTTCCAGACAAAAAACACTTTAGCTCCACAGTAAATGCTTATCTTCACACATGAATCGTTTTTCAAATTAAAGTGTGTGAAGCAATCCTTTAAGTTATGTGGATCTGTAAAATCATGGAGATAATTTACATACTATAAAGTAAAAAACAGACTGAATAGGCAGGCAGTAGCAACATAAATGAAGTTTGGAGAATTTTTGTTTATTTGATCACTTTTTGATGTTGTTTGCAAAATGACATTAAATTGTGGCCCCATCTAAGCTTGAAGCAAAAATCTCATTAACTTTTATATGGTTAGGACTTTGCCAATATCACATCTTGTTAACAGAAGTGTATCAGCCCACAGACAACTGGGTTGTCCTGTATCCTCCTAGGTATGTAGGATGAATGTAAGTCCAGTGAAGATTTTTAAACTATCCTGTTATCACATCAAAAGCTGGAATAATATTCTTCCAACTAATAGGGTTATATTTATTTAGAAATATATATGAATACACGTATACATTTAGATTTATTGTTTATTATGATAGACACCTTTTATGAAACCAGTTTTAACGAATGGCTTGATTTGCAATGGCAATACTGAATAGAAGGGAGAAATCTTACTGGTTTTTGAGTAGTAAGTGGTTTTCTTTATAATTATAAAATTAAGAAACAGTTAAAGAAATACTGAGTGTCTTATAAGCATGTTCATCTCTAGACAGTCATTTGTTTGAATTGGTGAAAGACATCCTTATATCTTTCAAAGGCAAGCTAAGTGAAGGATCCTTCTGAGATTTTGATGTAGGGGCAAGACGTCGGCAAATTTATCTCCTGCTTTCCAAGCAGAAAATAGCCAAGAAGGAAATATTTTCAAATATCTTCACACACACAAAAGGCCATATTTGACAGCTTAACCATTTTGCCTCTGCTCCCTGGGATTCTTCTTGGGGTTTGATTTCAGTAAAGATAATATTTTGTAAAGATGATAAGTCCCTTTGCAGCCTGAGTAATGCACATTTACTAGCATATGAATCTAGGATACTGGCTTAGATTTTTGGCAGTGGGATTTATGAAACAATTTGCAATATGGTTTTTATCATCAGGTAGATATCCTGAATCAGGTTCTTCTCCTTGACCTGGCTTTCTATGAGACATTTATAGCTTAGAGAGTTCCCAGCTAGTATACATGACAGCTCCAATAAAAGGAATATTTTATTTTACAGTTTAGGCTGATCAGCATTCTTTTTATTTTTCTAAGGCTATCCAAAATTCCATTAAGAATTCAAGGGCAGGTTTTTGGAAAGTATTCAGACTTCAATGGGAACAGAATTAACTGGGTGCAGGCTGCATTTTGCAAACATTTGTCTGACTCTCCGAGGGAAAGGTATGCAGTTAGGACTAGTCACAGGGGTGAAATATCTCACATTTTACATTTTCTCACTTAGAGCAGGATTTCTTGCATTATAAATTGCATTATTTAACCACTAGAATCTCATTCCTGCTAGAGATTCAGGCTCACCCTGTAGTTGGCAAAAAATAAGTCTTCCATAGTCTCACACTTCCAAGACACAGGAAAGACTGAAAAAGTGGGATTAATCTATCCCTGAAGGCACCTGACTTTCTTCTCTTGTTACACAGAGCACTTAGATAACATGCAGGATTCTTATGTAAGTAATTTCAATGCCAAAATTACAGCTGAAAACTTGGTTATATACAAACAGGTCTCAGGAATCCCATTCCCATTAATCTATTTTTATACTTCCCAGGTTGTCCACTTCAGCAATAGTTGCAAGGTGGAGATGATAGAAACTCCTTCGTTTTGTAGTGCATGCAAATCATGAATTTTTAAAATTTTTTTTTTTCACTGTTAAAGGTGTTCGGTATGAAATGTTGTGGGAGCTAATTTGTAGTAATGTTGGAATATTATAATCTATCCCATGCAAGTAGAACAGGTCATTCTTGTTAGAGTTTATAGTTTTGCATTAAGCTCTTTGGTTTTCTCACTCTGTAATTGGGTCCTTCCAAAGGAAATATAAAATTAATATTATTTCAACCATGCGAGAATCTGTATATTAATTCAATATTCTTTAAGTTTCTGTCACTTAATTGCTATTATGAATGAATGGAATAAAAACAGATGTAGCTTTTCAGCCTATGGGATATGATGATCCACAATTGTGTGCCCTTCTGTGGCATGAAAAGGTAAGGTCTGATGGAGTGTAACGCAAGCCCCATTTCAGACCACTTACTGCAGCTTCCTAATTTCATTGTTGTAACTACTATGGCACAAAAAGCCAAGAGAGATAGGAGAGAAGTAGGTGTGACATCAAAGCTAATAATTTGTATTACACATTATGACTACTGCTCTCTAATGACTGTACGGAGAGTCAAGCCCTGGCAGGCTTAATAGCTTAATTTTCGCCAATTATAATACAGTGACCGTGAGACATCTATTTCAAAATCACTTATAAGAGTCTCATTATCTTTATTTTGTGGTTATATAAACTAAAGCAAAGAGATAGAGATATTTTTTCTACATTATGCTGAATGGGGAAGGAACAGGTAGAGCTCACTTGCATGAACCCAGCCTGGGGACCCAACCTTCAGTTTTCCCTATCACATATGAGGGAAATCTAAAGAGTACTTCTGTTAAAATCATGGAGTGATTTTCTCCAGCTCACCATTAATTGAAGAAGAATGGAAGTGTGCTCTGGAAAGTTTTTCTCCTGGTATTTCTCTATTTAGCCATTGAAAGCCTTTCTTCTTAATGGAAATTTGACCTGAATATTGGAAAGAAAATACCAAATCAAAACATTATTTTAAACTAATAAACTAATTGAATATTACTGTTTATTGTTTTGGTAAGAGTCACAGAATTCATACACGCAGCTATTTAAAAATACTTTTGCTGATACACAATGAACAAAGTATATGAAAGTTCTTAATTTCGGTTATACCTCCCTCGTAGTTTGTCTTACAGCTTTAAAAATACTCACTGCCTCAAAAAAAGCGTAAAATCTCCTGTCACAGAAACAGTTTTAGAAGTAGGCCCACCAGAAGATGTGGGTCCACCAAACCAATATAGAAGTGATGAGAGATAGCTAGTAGTTTGAAATAATTTCCAAAAGGCAAAGCTTATTCTCCAAATGAATTGTTAGACCTCAACTCTTTCACTGTCCTCTTTGTGAGCATAATTTCATTAATGTATCTGAAAATATATATCTGCTATTGAAATTACAAATAAAAAATATGCATGATCAATCACGTAAACTGTAAAATGGGATTTTTTTTTTTCCCTAGAGGAATGAAAACAGTATCAGAAAGACTCATGTTTGTAGCCTTGTATATCTTCTAAATAGCAATGGACTGAACCTCCTTGTAGTGTAGTGTTTCTATGACATCCAAAAGTACAACCCAGAGTTAAAATATTTTGGAAATTTAACTTTTTACTTTCTGCCACTGGCATTTTTGCTTATTCCTATGGTGACACCAATCCTACATTGACACTGATCCATACCATTGTTCAGTCTCGTAGAGCAGTCAATTACTCACAGTTCTTGCCTTCTGATGAGTCCACAGCAAACTTTATAGTCCTCTAAGTGCAGCCCCAGAGCAAACATTTGTAGCAAGGCCATGCTATACTAGAGTAGGAAGGTGTGATGGTGTTGACACCACTTGCAGGTCTGTTCACACCAGTTCTAGAGGCAAAGATAACTTTTTCTAGCCTTGGGTAATTGTCTATTCAGAAAGACTTCAGAGCTAGAAGTCATATCCGATGTAAGAGTGAAAGTCATCCAAAGTTTGTACCCAGGACAGATGCATAAATTTGCAGGAGGGGCTGGATGAGGTCTGCAATGGAGCACTTGCTCCACACCTCTGAACTGTGACACAGATAATGGCATTTAACACAGCACCTTACAATCAAACCCATAATATCTCTCTCTTCAGTTTAACTGCATTACAAATAGACATCTAGTAAAAAAACAAAAGCAAGATCACAAGATTATGCAAGTGTTCTGTAGAGTAGGTGCTAATCCCTTCCTCAGCTGAAGTCCATGGATCCCCAAACCGTTAACTAGCAGGAATTCATTTCATCACAGGAGCAAGCGAGCTTCTGTTCTTCAATCCAAATTAAATCAGGGAAGTTTCCATCAGAAGAAAAACCATTTTATCCTGACGTTGCTTCAGGGAATGGCAAAAGCTGATGATAAATTATTTGATTATTATAACATGTCATCTTTTTGCTTTATAGGTAAAGAATAAGGAACACGATGATGTTATCTCTAATTTGAACCCTTAGATGCAGCTATAAAGCTAACAAATAATGTTCATCAGCAAAACACCAGCAGTACAGTCTCAAATCTAATAGTGTTTTGGTAACTAAAACTAAAAAAAAAATAGCCAGTTCATTTCATGAAATGCATGCATGCAATTAATACATATTTTTAAAAGACAGTCCATTACATGGAACTATGTTATAGTAATTGCTTTTCATTGAAACATTTAGATATAGTTACCTCTCTCAAGCTGGGTTGAGAATATATTGAATTACATATCGAATATGACTGGCATGGGGTATGATACACTAGCAAGAGGATTTACATAGAAAAATAGCTAGTGTGATAGATCAGAGATTTGAGGAAAAGAGGGTACTTAGGTCTTTAATGTGATCCATGGCCCAGATGCCTGGATGTAGCTGGAGCATTGCAGAAGCAGCAGATGAAAGTTCAGGTTCAGTTTTAGCCTGCAGGAGTCCAGGAACCACCCTGTGATGTGGAGCCACCCTGTTATTTGACCCACAGCACAATGACTGGGGACAAACAGGGTATTTGCTTTGAAGCCACACTCTCGACTCAGACTAAAACAATATTTGCTCCCATATTGCCATTCACTTCACTAACAATTCTCTCTTAAACAAAGATTTGGCAAGGACTTTTATGTTTTACAAAAATAAGTAGCTCATTTCACACATGAACGACTTTGCTTGTTCTGAGAAAGTACCTACATTTCGAGCTAATCTCAGTGTTCTTACTGAAGGCCAAATTCTGAAGCTTCCATTCACAGCAGCTTTCTCTTTGAGAAGTCCTATTTAAATCATTGAAGTTCTGTTCTGTGGAATGAAGTCTGTTGCTAAATGTCTGTAAGCTATACTAATATTTAGACTCCAAGAAGAAAAAAAAAAAAAAAAAAAGAAAAAAAAAAGTCATAATGTATCATATTATTTGTAAAAACACTATACCAAAGTACAACATTAAACCAATGCCAGGAAGTTTTTGGAACTTTTCTAATCTGCAGGATATTATAGGTCCCAGAAATTATTCTTTTTTTGTTATTCCAGCAAATTCACGTAATGAGACAAGGACAATTGATTTACTACTAATATATTTCCCCAAACCAGAGAAAAAAAAAAATTTCAATTAGAAAAACAAAGATACCAAACTTGCAAAATCAGTGGTAGCAAAGATAGAGTAAGGATTTGGTGTAAATCAGCATTTTAATACTCTTCAAAACAAAATATTTTTTAAAATGCTATGTGTTACTCACGTAACTCCCTGAAGCAGGATTTGCTGTGAAGCATGTGATAGAAGAGCTTGCATAAAGACTGCTCTGCGGGAGGTAAATTCTGGCAGGTACACTCCACACGCAGCATCGTGCCCCAGTTGCTAATGTAGGCTGCTTTGCAATCAGAGTTTGCAGAACAGGGCAAGTCACCCTTGATTAATGTTTCAAGACAAGCTTCATCGTTGTAGCATTTTTTTGTCACGTGTCTCCAACACTTTGACTGAAAAGTTGTGTATTTTTTCCTAGTGGAAAAAAAAAGTATACAATGACAGCTTAAAAACTCTGTGATTTCACAGAAAGACATTTAAGGATTATCCTGAAAAGAAACATTATTCCCAAGGTGCCACTTATGCCTTAAATATCACAATATTCAGTGATAGCTGGCCTAACTTCTGCTCTGATTTGCACCTAATTGATTTGAGTGAAATCTGCAAAACGGTGATTTGAGGAAAAATTTATTTTACCAAAAAAGTTCTTTAGAAAAAGCAACTGCACTTCTAATCAGGACCTGTGGAAATCATTCCCAGGATCCAGCAAAAATCAGTGTGAAAACAGTCTCAGATCTTCAGAGAAGAAATGCTGAGAGAGGAATTAGACCTGTCTTCATGATGAAACCAAAACAGGTGCTGTTCGAGTTCATAATTTTGTTGGGCAGGGTGAAGGAGGAATGACTATTCAACTTCTTTTGTATAAAATAATCTACAACAATGCCAACCCCTCATTCCCCTCAAATGCTAAGAAAATACAAAACGTCCAAGGCTCAGGAAAAATTATAATTAATTCAGTTGACCTTAAAAATTAATTGATAGCAGAACTAAATTATGAGAAGAATTAACTTGCTTCCCCGTTCAATAATCTCAAATTATTTCAGTTTATTTGCTCTTAGGGTAGAACAAAATTGGCCTTTAATTCACTATGTATAACAGAAAACACCTATTACAGGTTAACTAAGGAATCTGTAGATATTAATTAGAAACCAATCTATCACTTTAAATGTTAAGAGATGATAACGGTAACGTGTTGCACATTATACATTAATATATTAAAACATTACTTCCTTATCATAAAATTAGGCTATTAATTTACTGTTGATATTCTGTAGTTGTAATAAGCAAGTCACAAGCTAAAACATGGAATATTACAATATCAGCTAGGAAATTATTGTAAATATTTTTATTGCACAAGCAAAGGTTTCAAAGCAGATGCCACCTCTGTGCTAATGGAATTATTTTCATTCAGCTCCTGGTTCCTATCTATGTCTATGACTAGACATAATTCACAGACTAATTTTGCTGATTATATCCACTTATGCCAGTGCCAGCAAATATTCATGTTTCCAAAATAATGGGTAATTCAACAAGTCCCCATTATGATATTACAGATGTGCACATGAACAGATATACATTTGTAGGCCAATTCTATAGACATAAAAAGGGGCAGTTCCCACTGACATCAGTCTAAAGAGTTTGCAGAGAACTGCAAGTGTTTCTTGGCCTCCTGGTTTGTTGACTGAAGGTTAATTTGAGCACAGCTTTGAGGTAAAATTCAGGTCTAATCCAGAAGGGAACTGGTTACTACACTGAAAGCCAAAGTGAGCTAATTGACCATGCACAAATGGTGGCAATTAAGTAGAACTAGGAATATGGGCTAATCCTATTGCATGTTTTCTAAAATCGAATCAAATCTGAAAACTATGTTATTGTTCATGAATTTTTTGGTCTGTGCATGTTTCTGGATGTTGGGGTTTGTTTTTTTGGTTTCTTGTTTGTTTTTTTCCAAGTATCAGTATGCTTGAGATGAAAAGAATAAGATGACAGTTTTCTGAACGGGCCAAGTTGGTTGTACGGCATTGGTTATAAAGGGTCAGACTGCAGTGGAAGAGGCAATTACTTTAACTAAACAAACTTTGTCTGGTCTGCAGCACAATTTGTGCAAACTGCTAGAGGGCAAAGGTGCAGACTGACAGACGTTATCTGAAGAAAGTGGTAATGAAAATATGCAACAGCATAGTTTGTCCAACAGAAATAATGTTCAGAGCCATGAAACAGGAAGAAGCAAAGCCCACAGCAAATTCTAGACCTTTCTGTAAATAAAACTTTTCAGTTGGTTTGTGGAATTACCACAGCTCATGAAGACATCTGTGAAGATGTCAGACACAAGTGATAGTAAATAAGTGCAAAAAAAAAAAAAAAATTGCTATAGATGAGTGCAAAAAAAAAAAAAAATTGCTATAGATGAGATATATGACATATATATAAAATTTATTTCACCAAATGCTTATTCACAGCATATTATTACGTAAAATCTGTCTTCTACCTACCTACACAATTCATTCTCTTCACACATGTGGATTACATTCAGACATGATGGGGGTGGAACTGCTGTAATTGCACAGGGCTTGCCATGGAGAAGTTCTTTGGCTCTGTAGCAGGATTCATCATGCTGGATACAATCACAAAATGTCATCATTTGGGCAACTTCAAAAGGCATATTTTGATAAAAGAACCTTATGGCAGCTTGACATTCTTTCATGTTGCATTTCTTATTTACTGAGCAAACCTTAAGGTACAGGGACAACTGTTTGTTACATACTTCATCTTCAACACAATCCTTGTTTACATCCAGACAGGTTCTGTTTGCTGTGTATGCTAAAAAGAATAACAGTTTTAAAAAATAAATTATACAAAACCTTTCTTGAGTGAAGACTGGTAGTTATCCTGTCTGCAACATTCCCTTTAAAAATAAGTTTGACTCTCCAAAACTCTAATCCAGCTCTTCTAGCACTGCCTTTTTTAAGCCCACTGTGTGATCTCAATATTTCTCCCTTCTACTACTTAGCCCTCATAAGCAATCCTCCTCCAAGCTTCTGTCCCTGCCAGATAAATAAAGCAGAAGAAAGTGAAAACCAGCAAGGTGGAAGTTTCTTCATGGAATGTAACATTTTCTAGAAGCTAATGGCTAGTGGATACCTGAAACTGCTGAAATCTCCAGCATGCAATCTTATGCTAGGCTACATAATAAGCAATAGAGAAGAGAAAATAAAATGGTATTTCTCTGCTTTTTAAAGCCAGTTTAGGTATTTCTAGCTTGTTCTAGAAGCCTTCCAAAAAGATGTAGATAATTCTGACCCTAAAATGTTTATGAGATAAGATTTTCTGCTGTAAATTTAACAGGATTGGGATTGTTACTTGACATTTTTGTATTCTTATATACCCAGTAGTTTAACTGAAAATATGCTGGATTTACTAGCTCCCTGCTTTTCAGCAATTTGAATGAAAAGTATTCATTTTAATTTTGAGATACATTGTACACTATCTGAAAACAGAGCTAGAACTAGTTACTAGGATTCATAAGTAAATTCAGGCTTACCTTGTTTGGAGAGAGCAGATAAACTCCATTGCAATTTTGTTTCTCTACTAACATTGTCTAGAACAAAAAGATACGGAAACAGGCTTAAGTGATAAATCACATCTTAGATTAGTTTTTAACTTTAAAGTATTGGCTGTGTTGCTGGCATAGTGGCAGCAGTAAAAATAAATGAGAATAAAATTAGCTTGACTAAATAGAACCTGTCATCTTGTTAACTCTAAAATCAGTTACATGCACTCAGAAGTTGTGGGGTAAAAGCATAGTTTATCGATGGCTGATGATAATGTTCTCTACATAATTATAGATCCTGTGAGCTCAAGAACTGGTTTTTACAACTGCTCAGTGCAGTATAAATTCAAAGTTCTTGTGAATAAATAAAGGCCAGAGGTCTTAATGTGTTCATCAGTGCACAGGGTTTTCAAGCTCAACAGACTGCTTGTCGTGATCTAAAGTCAAGGCAGGCAGACAATTCCTGCTATTAGAAAATTACTGTTATTTGCCTTATATTGTTTCTAATTATATTTTAATACTAAAAGGGAATTATTTGTCTCAGGTTGCATCAAATTAGCATATTGAAGAACAATAGTATTTGCACTCAGCCTATCATTTTGCACACTACTCATGTGCACCTAAATAAGTCTCCCAAAACTATCCTGCTTCCAATGTTAAGCTGAAAATTACCAACAAAACATTGTTCACAGATTTGTGCACACTACTATTATGAATAAAAGCATTCAGGTTGCTGGAATGGTACTAACCTGTGTCAGTGTCCTGATTTTTCTCATCATCAATGTCATCATCATCATCATCATCATTTTCCCTGGCTGCTGAAGCTTGGCTCTCTTGAGAGTATTGTAAACAAGGGTTGTTAAATATTCCCTTCCGTATTTTAATGCATTTCATCTGAAGTGGAACTGAACACTTGCAGTCCCCCAGCACTGTTTTTCTCAGTTCTTTCCATGCTGACAGACACTCTGTGACCATCAGGAGCCTGCATTTTGCTGCATCTACCCGGCATGCTCGCTGGAAGCTTTTATACACTAAAAAGCAGGAAGGGTCATCTCGACAGCGTTGTTTTGCAATACTGCAGTTGTTCTCTAATTCTTCTGGGTGGTTTTGGTCTTTGGGGTTTCTGTGTTGCCTGAAACTCAGTTCAGTAACTGATCTTGAGGAAGCTTCCAAATATTCTGTACAAATAGGTATGGAGATATTAATCAAATGGGAGATGGAACATCATCACTGGCCATGTCAGAACAAACTCAGGAGAAGGACAATTGTCTTAATGCAATAAAATGAATGAAAGAGCCCTAAATTCATTTTGACATGTAAATGTAAATACATAATAATTTCAGAGATTTGGAGACTAATGAATCTTCCTCATGCTTACTGTGTTCTGGTAGCTGGATAAAACAGTCATAGGTACCCACTCTTCTGGTTTGGGACAAGGAGTAACAGATCAGGATGCTATTATTTTCTCTGCCATATATTCTGCTACTGTTATGATGTATGCTGATGGATGCCAGTGGGGAGTGATAGATCAGCTTCACAAATCAACCTTGGGGCTCACTTTCCAGACTCTCATTCACTGGCTGATTTTACCTCTCTTATGTTAGCTTTGCTACTCATTAATCCAGGAGATAGTGGGTCAGAAACTGAAAGCCTGTCGTGCACCAAGTAATTCTCAATGATAGAAACAGGGTTTCTGAATGCAAAAGAGTTTTTAGTATAATAAAAAGTTAATTTAAAGGAGCTGGGCCCATTGATTACAATTGAATTTTAAAAAGGATGCATTTTATATATCATGTACAGCTTTATGAAGGTAGTAACTGTGTTTCCCATATCCAGTAACATCTCCCAGGTGTAGTGAAGATCTTGTAACACAGTGTGATGTAGCTGAACATCTGTACATCCCCATTCTCTCACACTCCCATGCACAAGGTGGCTGGATGTGGCTCTCCATACATAACACAGATTCAATGTCATTGAAGCCTCCTTGGGTGAAAAGTAGCCCTCAACATACATCATATCTTCAGTCTGGCTTTCCACTGGATCAAGCAAGAGTTTTAGAAACCGTTTGAATTTCTGACATGCATTTTATTGGTTATGTTTATTTTAAAGCAGATATGGCATTGCTGTCATATCAATGTTGGAGTATGAATATCATAGAAAAGGTAATTTTTTTTTTTAATTATCAAATTTGAGACAAATGCAAAGAAACTTGAAACCAGTTAAAGTGAGAGTTACAAAATTATATATTTCTTTTTACTCTTCATAATTAAAACTTTATGTTTAGTTACCTTTATTAATGCTGCACTGTTTTCCAAGCCATGTTGTGATGCTACAGAAATCATCTGTAGAGCAGACACAGTTTTTAAATTGTGGATATTCATCAGCCAGGACCTGGATGATTGTATTACATTCAATAGCGTCTTCTGCCTTGCATCTATTACCTAGAACTCACCATTAAAATTATAATGTTATTAATGATTATGAATGCTTAAGGAATATGGTTACATAAAACAATTCAATTGAAGCACAAAATTAATATGTTTTGCCAAGTGAAGATTGTTTGAACTTAATTATGTTTGAAAACCTGTCATAATTTACAATTTTTAAATAATATTCATAGTGATATAATAAAGTTGTGGCTATGATATTGCTGCCTTTTATTCAATCTGAGCCATTATCAGAACATCTGTTTCTACTCTCATTTCCAAAGTACATAAAACCTTAAACTCATACCTTTTATTCTTGGTAGGTGAGGTACAGAGACCAAAATAAAAATGTACACAGGAGTCAAGGGGCACATCCTGAACTGAGGCACTGAAAGATTCATCTTGGTCCTGTGTAGCAATGAGGGACATAGTACAGGGATGGAAGTTTACAGTGCAGGATAAGGTGCTTCCATGTAACAGAGTAAGAGAGGGGACACAGGAGGGCAAGTGCAGTCCTGTGACGATGATACCACTGACCCCATGCTGAGAGATGCCAGCTGTAATGCAGCTCCCTCACTCACATAAGAATGGCACAAGCCTACAAACACCTGGCCATTTGGATATGCCCTCAGACTGCTACCCTATAGAAGAATTTCACTGCCAAAGTTTGGCCATGATAGCAAATTTAAAATAGTACCAGAATATCATAATTATTATTTTTTTTAATAATAAAAATAACATAAACGTTAATATAAAATATGCAGAAACCTTGGTTTGGCAGTCCAGTTTCAAGCCTGTTGTTCACATGTACACTTGGACTCAATGACAGACACTCACATAGGTTTTTACTTCATATTTTCCTCTTATGTGTGGCAAAAATAAAGACCACATACTAGTTCGTGGTACAAAGATATATCAGTCAGCCCTCTACTTTATGGACTAGCAGTTTTAAAAGTATTTACTGACTTATTATTGCTTTAAAAAGTTAAACATTAATTAAGAAAGTTACACAAGAAGAAGTTTAATACCATTTAAGAAAGCTTTATTTTGTAAAAGCCATGATCTACCTTGTCGAAACAGGGTTGTAGGTTCTCACAACAGCACATTTCATCTCTTTGCTTCATGGATATTAAGTATCTCAGAATATGTAGCGTAAGGAGTATGTGGCTCACCAGATCCAGGCTGGTCACAGGGCAGCACGAGGATTGGTTTTAATCTACTGAGCACATATGTTATTATCCCTTCTCTGTCAACAGTGATGTTTGGCTTCCATGCCTTGCTGCTTCCCAAGTGACTAGTGTGGAGCAGCAGAGACCGTGTGCTCTAGTAAAACTGCAAAACTAGCAGTCGTGTGTTGCTGCCTCCATGGACAAGCTTTCATGTGATTACAGTTTTAATGTCATTTGTATGTTGTTGACACAAATATCAGTGGAAGACAGACTGGGTGAAGGCCTGCAAAAGGAAACACTGAATTTTGCCCGTGCCTGGAGGAATATCAGCTATCCCAAAGTATGCACATCCCCACCCTACCACCTCAAAATCCTCTTTTATACAGTCTCTGTATTGCCCTTTCTTCAGTTGCCATTGGTAAGGAGGGTTTGAGGATGTACTGAAATGTGCACTGCTACAGGGGGATGTCACAGTCCAGCAAAAGCTACAGTTCCCAGACCCTGCTCCCACTTCACCTCTTGTATGAGGTGATGGTGCCTGGGCTTGCCTCTATCTCTCCAACCCCATGTCCAACTTGCTTTCTGCATTTTTAGAAGTAGAGCATGACTCTGATCCTTAGCCCTCACATTTCTTTCTTTTTCCGCTAGCCAAGTTGCTAAGGACATCTACAGAAGGTCACAGACATAAGACAGTCCCTGACCATGAAATAGGGTGGAAAATATGTGGTAACATGGGAATTATGTAAGCCTGTGAAGGTGGGTGGATATTCTATATATTTTATCAAATGATTAAGGGATTATGAAAGAATTTAGGAGACAATTTGAGGAGGACAAGTTCCAGAGGTAGAAAAGGAACAACAAATATCATGCAGGGATTGAGTGAAAATTAGCTAATTTATGATTGTCTTCTTCAAGGTCCTGAGGGCACTTCAAGGATGGAGGTGACTAGAGGTAGGAGAATAAAAACCACAAATGCCAGTATATTTTATGTGGCACCCCAGTGTCACTTAGCTCATCTATCTTCATGACACTAAGAAGTTGTGGTTAGGAGACAGGTAGGCAGGCTGTGTTCATAGTGGCCCTGTGCACTGTTAACACACCACGCTGAACCACAGCAGCTGGCAACCAGAGGGTGAGATCTAAGTTGTAGGGCTATGAACATACAAAGAGCATAGACAGAATCAGGAAGCACATCAGATTTATGGGGTTCCCCTGCACAGCTTATTGAAAGCTGTGTAGAAATAATGCATTATCAGTATTGGTCTGTTTGTACATGGTGTTGATTCAGCTGTGGTGAACAGCAGAAAGTATTTTATTGCTAATTTTAATTTTTTTTTGCTTTGGCACTGATTATTTCTAGGTAATATATTTAAGCCTATACATAGGCTTCCAAAGCATTTACAAAAACTGCTTTCTGGCCTAATGCTTGGCAGCCATTATTCATTATTCAATTTATTTATATGTACATAATTTATCTACATGGGACCACAGAGAGAAGCATGATGGAGAAGCAGCTGACACTTCCAGCGTGATAATCTCTGTTCTTGCACAGTCAGATCTTCAGTTATCTAAGTGAAAATTGCATCTGAAGACTGCAAAGGAAAGTACTGGGTTTTCCCCTCTAGCACTGGTGAGACCACATCTGGAGTGCTGTGTCCAGCACTGGAATCCTGAGGACAAGAGGGACATACTGGAGTGGCTCCTGCAAAGTGCCCCAGATATGATTCATGAACTAGAGTGTCTGTCCAATGAAGACAGACTTGAGAGAACTGGGATTGCTCTGCCTGGAGCAAAGAAGGTTCAGGGCTGTACCAATACACATATCTGGGTGAATAAATACTTGATGGTAGTGGTGTGAATAAGGAAGGGGCAGACTCCTCAGTTGTATCCAGTGACAGGACAAGAGGTACAAACTGAAATATGAGAAACTCCATTTAAAGGTCAGAAAAAAAAGTCTTAATATGAGGGTCTTCTAAGAGTGGAAAAGGCTGCCCAGAGAGGTTTTAGTGACTGCATCATTGGAAAAATTCAAAATCCAATTGGACACAGTTCTGGAAGACAGCCTGCAGTTGATCCTGCCTGACCTGGGGGTTTGGACTAGATCTTCACAGGTCCCTTCCAACCTCAGTGATTCTGTTTTTCTAAGAAAAAGAAACTCTTCTTAATCTAATTCAGTTCTAAGATTTTTTTTTATTACTTTGAACCCAGATGTTTCCAAGTCTGAAAAATTAAGAAAGTGTATACTCATGATAAATTCAGAGCTCAGAAATGTATGTATCTTTTCAGTAAAATAAAACAAAGAAAATCCCTAGAAAACTCCAAACCTTAAAATCTTCATTCTTCAGTGCTGAAACATTTTTGATATTTCCAAAGTGAAAACTTCTGATTCCATCAAAGTTTAATATTTTGGTCTTTTCCATCCTAGACCATATTTTGGTCTTTTTCCTGACCTGGAATCTGATTCATAGACATAGGATGTGTCTTCGAAATGGAAATGGAAGTGGAAGAAGGCTTGGAATCAGAGGGCTGTAAATGCAAACTGTGAAAATGCTGCTGTAGGAGCAAGGGAGCAGTGATGGACATTTTGACAGAAAAAGGAGTGACTTAGGCAGTCATCTGGGGAGTGCCCCTAGATGACCTCCAAAGAACAAAAGATGGATGTCCTGATAATGCACGTTTAACTTGGCTGTTACAGTCTGAGACACTGAGTTATTGGACTCATACACAGACTAGGAGTATAATTATCATTTTTAGTTATGTTTTTCTTAAAGAAATTAGCAAATACAGTATTTGCCCCATTGCCTATTGCCTCCAACTACCATGCTCAGCACTGAAGGGTCTTTTCCATTCATACAGCTCATCTATGAGGTTTTTAGTCTTGCACATGTAGAGTATTCTTGACAGACATTATTATGATACTCTCACTAATAATGCTGCTGGTAGATTTTCTGTCACTTTCCGTTGGGTCTCTGAGAGAGAGAGTAATTTGTCTGACTGTGGGTTTACACCCTTTGGGGTCATGGCACCTAATAACTACATTTAGAATAATTTGTCCAAGACTTAACACAATACCTGAGTGCCCTGCAATGCTGAGACCTTGCCAAAGGCTATTATCCTAAGGAAATACACAAATGCAAAACCAAACAAGCAATCACAACAAGAACTTACTTGGAGAAGGTTTCTCTGACCCAGTTACAAATCCCGTCATTATCAGTGATTATAGGACATTAAGTGAGGGAAATCATATATTATGGTCAATGCAACAAATCCAATGGTGGGACCACAGAAGTCATTATGCTGGCCCTCTTAATCTGTTTGCAGGATATGATGAAGAATAGGCTACAGTACAAATCCTCATCTTTCTGTCCCATAGTCTAGGTGCTAACACCTTTGTGAATGGTGAGAGAAGCAAATTCCACAACTTTTAATTTGTGGGAGAGGTTTGGTTCTACAGAGCTCATCTTTAGCCTGAAAGTACTGCATATTCCGATTAATTTTTTCAAACAACAGCCATATCTTTTGAAACTATTCTACTTCACATAAAATATTTAAAAACTCAAGAGAACATGAGCTGAAACCCAGTTCCTTTGGGGGCTATTCTAACCATTAGGTTATCATGTATTTTTCATTTGCTCTGTCTGTTCTTAAAAGTATTCAGTCATTCTATGCAAAGCAGATATGTATCTGGAATAGGACACACTAAGGACGTCTCCAACAATTTTATGTCATAGTTATTTTAAATACTGCTTTGTGACTTGGTACACTTGAGTTGAAATCTCTGGAAAAAAATCAACAGGCAGGCATTCAGGTAGCTCCCATTGCAGGTGAAGGTTCTAGCAATGGGCTATTGTTGATGAAGTCAGGCAGCATTTTCTGCTGTCTGGCTTCCCACACAGACCAAACATGAGACTGTGTCCTGACATCAAGACAGACTATGGGACACTCACTTTATCAACTCTGCTGCAGTTGAGGCTCAGAACAGATTATGGCCTGGGCCATGGAGTCACTTACAAAATGGCAAGATAGCATGGCCTGGAGTCACTCACAAAAGGCAATTCTGTGCAGCCAGTATGGGGATAAGATAGTGTAGTTGTATGGATACATCCTCCCCCATGACAGTTGAACTCAGGGCCTGAAGATAGCCCCTGGCCCATTTTATTGCTAGCACTGATGTAGCCTTGAAAGATTAAGGCCCTTGACATTTTTCAGTCAACGAAGGTGTCATTACTAGTGTCTAATGACACTACCACTCTTCTTCTCCCTTCTATATTCATAGCACCTGGCAAGTGAATACTCAATAACTGGAAAGCTCTTGGAGGGATTTAAAGAAACAGTGAGATGGTGACAGATACCCAAGATTTCTTCCTGAAGACAATAGGGTTTAGGAGAAAGGAACGTGTTAATCTGACCAACAACAGAGATTAGGATGAGTTTCAGGTCAAATTTATGATACCTGGTCTTCCCTCACTTAAAACATATTTCACATAGAAATGATGTACCAAGCATTGGAACTGCAATTAACAGACACTGATTGTCTATTTTCATTCATGTGAAAATCTGTTTAACAATTCAAGGAGGTTTAGTCCACACTGTAAAGATCACTTAGTTCCAAACACCTCACCATGGTCAGGGACACCTTCCACTGGATCAGGTTGCTCAAAGTCTTATCCAACCTGGCCTTGAACACACCCAGGGAGGATGCAGATCAACTCCTCCGAATCATGGAAAGCAAGGCTGGAACTTTTTTCCATCTGCATGCTGGCTTTGTTTAACAGGGCCCCACAAGAGCATAGTTTCTGCTGAATTCAGACTTCTTGAGCTGGTTCAGACTTGTGACTGTTCATAGTCCAGAAATTTCTGTTTTTCACCTTACTGAAGAGACAGTATGAGTGTTGCTGAAAATAATATTGGTTACTGTCATGGGTTTCAGGAGTTGACTGTCTTCTGCTGTCATTTTCTGCCTGAAACCTCACTAGCTTCATCCAGCTACTACATCAATATTATGGTAAACTATGAATATGCAACCATTCAGCAATTCAAAATAAAGCTGTGTACACCATAAAGAATTACCTGAAATATTGCAGACATCTTCAACAACATTCCAGACACTCTCACATCCATTTGCAGCATTTATACATTGCTCCATTAAGTGCAGACAGTCAGTAGTCTGAGCGAAAGATATATTTGCGAAGTACATGAACATCACTGTAAAAATGGAAAATAATCACAGTTTAATACAACAGATACTGTAGTGACCTTTTTCATTTACACTTAGATTATAACAATATAATTTACTGTAATTTATCTATAGATTGATATTTTCTACCTACTTGCTTTTTTTGGTAGAATAAAACTTCCTTAGTTTCACAACTGGAAAATTAAATTTAAATTTTAAATTTTCTAAGTTGCAGTGTGACATATTTTAGATTGTTTTTATTCCAGTACTATAGTATCAACCATAGTATGTATGACATCAGCCCAGATATACAGAAATTACTGCAGTTCGAGAGCCATAATACATTACAGGAAGTAAAGCAGCATAAAATTCAGAGGAAACGACATTTTATTTGGACTGCATTTTTGTCAAGCTAGATACCACACAGGAATTCCTATTAATAGACCATGTGAAAGAGATTTGACACAACTGTTAGACAATAAATGAGATTTTATTTCGTAATGGCATACTCTTCACCCTCTTTAGTTTTATTTCACAGATGCATCCTTTCTTGAAAGAAACCTTCACATTTATGTCTTTATCTGCTTTCCTGAGTGCAATGAACCTAAACACCATGTTAATTGCATAAAAAAGTTCTGAAATTGAGAACTGATATGGAGGTTTCAAAGTAAAGTTTTTTAAATCAGCACCACCTCTGGCTTATCAGTAGAAAATTAAATTGCCTTCCTCAGAAAAGACAAATCCTTTGGGATTTAGCTCTTTCATCAACATTCCCATGGTAACCAAACCTATAATTGGTAACCATATATCTTAATTTCTTATAAAATTAAGTTTCACACACTGATTTCAGTCCTTCTCAAACTAGCTGCTGAACACCTGATGGAAGGGTTTTCCTCATGTATTGAAGAACACAGGACCTCCCAGACTAAGTGTCCTTTTTTTTTTTTTCATGTATTTTCAGGCAAGTTCATATGGAATTTGAGGAATTTCTAGCACTGTCTTTAAATATAAACTGCATGACACATAAATATTCCCCCAGGACTTGTCCAGATCCTATCCAGAGAAATTAAATGTTTCCATTTGAGAAATGAGAAATAAAATAACAAATATCACTCTAAATAACCTTAAAGAGCCATGACTACTTGGAGGTGATGCCACATCCCTTCTGGAAATGATTCTCATCTGTAATGTAATGGTGCTGCTGTAAGGAACACTTTCTGGAGACATGTTGTTAAAGACAAAGCAACATTCAATACTTTGTAACTGACAGGTGCAATAGCATCTACTGTGCCTCAGAGACACATAAGAGGCCATATGTGCTTACCATAGCTGGTGCTAATCCTTCCCTTATTGCACTTATTCCTGACAGTTCTCTGATCTATACAGGGCTGGTTGTGAAATTAGTGATTTCCAGCCTGAAATGCTCTTTCAGGCTGCATCTATTGGTTAGCCTGGGAGAGTGATCAATAGAAATATCTCCTGCCACTTGACATAGAGGAACGTGTGGCTGGCCCATCAAAAGTGATAATTTTGGCTTGTTATGGCAATATGTTATTCCTGGGACTGTCTCCAATAGCTCTTTCTAATTATGAAATTAATATTTATTCAGATGACAGATTAAAAAAAAAAAAAAAGTTGCTCAGTACCTTACAGATGAAAATGAGTGCATATATATTACACATGACAAACCCAGGAACTTTTAAAGAAAAGGTATTTTGCTGGATGACCTGCCTATTTTGTAGATATTTATTTATATTTATTTACCTGCCTATTTTGTAGATACTAACACAATGGAAAACTTATGCATCTGATTAGGATCTGAAGCACAAACTGTCTGTGCTATCTCCCTCCTGTTAAAACAGATTTTCAGAATCAGTGGCTGAAAATGAATAGTCAAAGTTGCACTGATTGAGCAGCCAATTAGCAGCTCCTTCTCCTTTCTTGGGATTATTTCAGAGAGTGTTTACTTCAAACCCACCTGGAAACTGTGCTCACAAAAAGGAGGAGACGCTTTTGCAAAATATAGAGCAGAGTGGCATAATCTATGATTGAAGCTAATTCAGGCTAAGAAAGGGCTTCTCTAGATCTGATGTTATATTATGTTATAATATGGATGGGTCTTTTGTTTCCTCAGCAGTACACAGGCAGTATACTGTGGCAAGCCTACATAAAATAATCCAGCCTATATAATTTTAGGGATCCAGTGCACTGTAGCTCATACAATTGCTTAAATTAACAGTTACTCTTTTAGTCATTCACTTCAGCTATTTAGTGCTTGGAGTACTCAGCGACTCCTTTCTTCTTAGAAGAGCTCAAGGCATCTAAGAGTTAGTTTGTAGCTAAAACTTTTAGATATTTTTTATGTGTTCATATTTTTGTACAGGTGTCTACTGATTCACTGGGAAGGCATGAAACTCCCTGTTCTGAAGAATTTGGTGTCTAAAGTGAAAAGGGGGGGGGCAAGGAAGGGAAATTTCAACACCTTCATTTTGTAGACTGGGAACTGAGGAATGAAGGAATTACAGTGTCTCTCCCAAGACTGCAGAATAATTATCTGGCAGGTAATAATGAATAATGGGAAACCAAGCTGTGGTTTCTATCCTGCTGAAAGAGCCCCAAAATAGATAGCTCCAAAGGAGAAAGGCAAACTATAGTTGAATATAGTTTGAATATAGTTTAAAAGTGACAAAGGACAACTTTATTCTAACAAAACCTGGGGTAGAACTACCTACAGAATGTTTTTAACAGTGAAATATGAGTTTAGAGTAGTGGGATGTTAAAGATGTCAGCATCTACACTATGTAGAGGGGAAAAAGAAAATAAATTAAAACACACTTCTGTCAATTTATTTTCTTCCACCAATTCCTTCTGTACTAGCTCTGTTAATTTTCGCTTTTTCTCCACTCAGGCACAAAGGGAAATGTCAATAGCCCTCTGAGGCACTGCCAGCACTAAACGCTTCCCACTTAGCAAACAAGTGGCTGTTTATTTAGACAAGGCATCCCATTGTGGGTCTCCTCGCCTGTTCAACTTCTTATCAGTGCTGGCACTGCTGTCCTGCCTTATCTCCCGCTTCAGACACGCCACCCGGGGTCGGGATGAGGACGTCCGTGCCGAGGCGAGGGGCCTGGACGTCGCGGGCTGGTGTGAATCCCCGACAGGTACTGTATCGTCCCTGCCTTGAGGCTGCCCAGGAGAAGCAACAAGGGGAGGGAGCTGTAAGGGGAACCCGTGGAGAGAAGAGGCGCGGGAAGAAGCGAGGGTCCTGGCGAGGCTGGGGGCTGCCTCCCTCCCCGCCTCCCGCGGCACTTACCGAGGCACAGGAGTGTGGCCATGGCCGGCCGCAGGCGGCTGCAGCTCCGCGCCGAGCGGGTCGCGCCGGGCGGCAGACGCCGCAGCGGCACCGCCCCTTCAGCACCCGCCGCTGGGACAGCGCCCCGCCCGCCTGCCCGACTCTCCCCGCCCGGCCCCCGCCCGGCCCCCGCCCTCCCAACCACCCGGCCCTGGCAGCGGTTGCCGCACGGGGAGCACCGGTGAAGGTGGGTCGCGTGCCGACAAGGCCACCGCAAATGGAGGGAAGGGCAGTCTGGCTCCCTTCCGATGTAAATACTGTAAAAAAAAGATGTAAATCTTTCTCTGCCCATCGGTCAGGAGCAGTGGATGAAGATTCCCTCCTCAACCCCCATGCTTGCAAACTTCCTTTGCTGCCATTGTTATACCATTGCTCACATTTCTCTCTGTGCCATCATCGCTAAGATGGACTGTGTCTAGATGAGATGTGGTTCTTCAGCATTCTTCACAGGATCTGGTTCTTTCTTTGCATTCAGTTCTCAATTTCCAGAGAAAATTTCCATTTAGGTAATTTAATTATTTTTAATAGAAAAAGAATAGTATCCTTTTTCTCTTTTAATAGAAAAAGAAAACTTTAATATACAAACAAATGCTTTTTTTTTTTCTCACTTTACACCAGTGTAAACTAAGAGTAATTGCAACAATGTCTAGTAAATTAGCTGTTGGGGAAGGCTAAAGCACAAAGCAATTAAACACTTCATAATGGACTATAGTTGTCATGACAGACAGTGCTTCACATAACATAGGTCAGCATAAGAACTAGAAAAAATATTTACATAACTTAATCAAATAACATCCTGTCTATGAATAATTGACTTTTAGGGAAACTTTTGCATGTGTAAGTGTGTCTTCTGTCTGTGTGAAATGTTTTTTACTGAAAACCAAGTCCTCCCATCTTTCTCTTCCTTTTGAAAAATCTTAACTGAAATGCAAGAATAGTGCCACAGGGAGATTGTAGCTCAGGTTCTTATAGATTAGCCTCTTTCTAACCCATAGGCCACATTACCCTAGTAAACTAAGCCTACAGTGATCCTCATACTTCAAGAAGAATAATTACAATGCATGTCAGGAAGATCCAGGCCAGGGAGCTTATCCCATACATGGCAAATGGGGAGTGAGTACTTGAGTACTGGTCCCATGAGATATGACCTCTACAAATTCCAGAAAGAAACACTTTATTTTACTTGTTGAAAATCAACATTTTCTTAGCATATAAATCTGTTTTTTGTTTGTATCATTAGTATTCAATGGCAGCTGAGACAGAAATTGAGAAAGCAAGCAAGATAACCAATGTTTTCTATTTTTAAGATCCGTGGAGATCTTCTGGAGCAATACCTGCAGACATTACAGGCTAAAATGAGCTACCAAAGTTAAAATGTCCTCTCCTTCAGGGGTGCTGACACTTGTTATTCCTATTGGCCTGAGTAGGAATGTTGATCTTATAGCACCTTTGAGCATCACATAAGTTTTATTTAAGTACTTACTTTTTAGGCACTCAAGTCTGAAGAAAAAAATAATTGGCTATTTAATGTAATCTTATGAAAACACGTGAAAGCACTTGGGATTCATGTCATAGAAGCATGTCTGTTCTTAGAAAAGTAGCCAGAATCTCCCCAAATCAATCTTAAGTGAAAGTTCCATAATAAACATAGAATTTACTACAAGTGAATTAGCAGAAAAGAAGTGCAAAGTAATTCCAGAATATCACCAGTGCATAAGTAAGCATTCCTTGTAAATAAGTCACTCATTTATAGAAACAGGATACAAATAAATTATATTTGAGACTTCTTTCAAATACTTACTTTTTTATATGATACATTTTAGAACATTCCACAGCATCTAAAATATATAAAAATAAATATCTACAGTATTTACAAAGTATGATACAATCCAATCTTTAAAAAGACTTGTAAAGACATGTTCTTTAGCTCATACTGAGGTAAGTAGGTTTCTGTAAGACTGAGAAGAAATAGGAGAGGCAGTCGTTTTGAAGGAATCCCTTTGTCCATTCTTTGTAGTCTGTAACACGCCAAAAGTATGTGCCATTCTCCAGTGAAGTCACATGTACTGATCCAAAGTCATCCCTGCTGCAACTCTATCGAAGTAAGTTTATTTATGCCAGGGGCAAGTTTGTCCCACACCGTGTTCTCTGTGTTGCCACTGCCTTCTGCAGAAGCCCTCACAGCTTCATCTAAATTTGTAGTCACATTCATCCCTGGTATGTGGAGATGCAGTTCCACTGATTTCAGCGGGCTGAGTGTACCTGGGATGCCTGTAAGATAAAATACAGTTTAAGATGATTTTACTGTTTGTAACAGGTAGCTGACTGGCTTGCCCTGTGATTGTCACTCTCTGAACACAATGCAGGCGATGAAATATTAACAAAATGGTCTGCCAGAATATGTTCCAAATTGCACTTGCAAATTTTAAGTGAAGACTTCTTGACTGAAGTCTAAGGGTATTTCTCATGCATAAACCTTAATTTTCTTACTTTTACATTCTTTTAATGTGGTCTACTATTTGTTTAATATGCTTTTTTTTTTTGATAATTCACAGGACGTGGCTTATCTAGATGCCACTGTGACCAGCAGAGCTTTACAGCTTCCTGTGTACA